>PYAF01005245.1:1677388-1692391 GCA_007407185.1 Glycine tomentella | reverse complement strand
AAATGAATAATTTTACATTAGGGACTAATTCAGAAATATGTAAGTGAATCGTTGATAAGTAAATAAAGGTTTTTTTTTCCATAATCAACCAAGAAGTAAAAAATAATTATTACTACGACCATTTGATATATAATGATTAATTGAAATCCAATAAGACCCAATATGACTTTAAAATAACATATACACTAATAATTTATTGAAATCCAATAAGTTCCAATATCATTTATTCTTTAGTAACATATGCACTAACCAAAACTTAATAATTAATTAAAAGTTACAGTGTATTCTCGTATGATGCACTAGTTCATAAATTAATAATTTATTTTCATTTTATAAAATTAATTTAAGATTAAACATATATTTTTTTAAAAATTAATTATATTATGAGAAAAAAGTCATGCAGTGACATTGTGCTTTGTGCACTATACTCTATTTTTTTTAATACCACTTTTATTTTTGAGATACCATTATGACTTGATTATGTAAAAGAGTCCAAGTCAATTTTTTTTTTAATTTCATATTGTTCCTTTTAAGCTTCTTTTTTAATTATCTTGTATAAACATAATTATTAAATATTATATTGGTAAAGTTATAAAATAATTTTAAAAAATTATTTAATCTAATTGAGTTATAATTAAGTTAGAAAAGTTAATACAATAATTAAATTATAAAAACATGATAATATAAAAATTCATATGTCTATTAAGTAAAGAAAAAGAAAACAAAATACTTTTGTTTTGGTCTTTTAGTTCTATAATAATCAAAATTCAAAAGTAAAAATTTGGATGATTGAATCTTAAATCCGAGTTTTCACTTAAATGAATAATCTTGTATTCTATAATTGTATAGAATATTTTAAATTTTTATCTTTTATCGACGAACATTGTTAATTTTTTAAAGATATTCTGAGCAGAATAAAAAATATAATTAAATTGTATTGTAGAATATTTTTAAATTATTTATTAATTTTGAGTAAATACTTATGAATATTAATAATAATGATTTAACTAATACTTAATGGAGCTCATGCAAATATATAACGATCACATGATGAATATTTATGCGACAGATAATTATTTTATTATTATTCGGTGTTTCTCCTATGACATTGTCATCTCTTAGAAAACATAACTATAAGAATGATATTTTAATTTTTTTAAAATTTATATGTTTGGTCAACAATTAAAATATATCATTTTTTAAAAAACGCACATATATATATATATATATATATTATTCCTACTCTATCTATTAACATACTTAAAATTATTCTTCTCCTAAAAAAATTTAATGTTCCAGAATAAATAAATTTAATTTTATAAAAAACATGAAAATATTAATTCTCCATCTCATATTCTAAAAAAGCATACACAATATAAAAACTTAAAAATATAATATTGATCACTAGTGTTCTTTTGCCAACCACTTTTTTTTGTCTACTGTGCACGTTTTTCATATCTATTTAGGAGATATTATTATTATTATTATTATTATTATTATTATTATTATTATTATTATTATTATTATTATTGGTGCCTAGATTGTTGCAGGATAGGACCGTTTCATTTATGGGTATATTGTGTGTGACTTTCTTTATCTCAATGAACGTGACTCTATAGAAGTATTTCCTTCAATTTAGTTTCAATTGTTGTTAACTTAAATAATTTTTAATGTGGAACTAGAGTAATATTTCTTAGGTGATCACTAGTGCTCTTTTGCCAACCACTTTTTCTTTTGTCTACTGTGCACGCTTTTCATATCTATTTAGGAGAAATTATTATTATTATTATTAGTGCCTAGACTGTTACAGGATAGGACCTTTTCATTTATGGATATATCGTGTGTAACTTTTCTTTATCTCAATGAATGTGACTCTATAGAAGTATCACCTTTAATTCAGTTTCAATTGTTGTTAACTTTACTTAAATTAAGTAACAATTTTTAATGTGGAACTAGTTATTCGTGCAGTAGTATTTCTTAGGTGATTGCTTTGTTACTCATACATGCTTTCTATTATTGTTCAGATTAGATGTGTTTTTTTTAAACTAGTTGCTAAAACGTTTGTATTGTAAATGTGTTAAATATATTTGCTGATCATATGTGATTACTATTTCATGCTTTGTTCATTTATAAACGAGGTTATGTATGTCATTTTTATCTTGACCTAAAATATCACTAGAATTAGTGCTACTAGTAATAAATGATCACTCTAAGATTATGTATATCATTCATTAATGTTCATATTTTTTCTGCTTAAATTTATAGAAAAATTCAATAAAAACTTATAGAAAATAAGTTATTAGGAAAGATCCATCGGTAATGTCCCATGGATTATTTATGACAAATACATTTGTCAGAAATTTCTCATATAACTTATCGACGGATAACAAAAATCTGCCAATTAAAATTTCTTTTGTTTATTTTACTGATGAATTTGTGTTCGTCGAAAATCTGTTGAAAATTTCAAGTTATGGACTAATTTTTGTTGTTAACGACGAATTTTATCTGTCGAAAAAATCATTTTTTTATTGTTACACAACAATTTAGAAAGACAGATTTAGATTAATGTCAAATGAACAAGATAAACTGATATTCTATTTATACACTCCACACAAATATTTTTTAAAAATAGCACAGTTTCTTTTCATGGTTCAAGTATCTATTAATTTAGGTAAAATTTTAAATTAATAGAAAAATATTTAAAACTATAAAAATGATATGCTATTAAAAAATTAAAAGGAGGGAGGCTAAGAATAACACGTTTCAATTTTTAAACATCGTACGATTAAATTGTAGTCAAAATTAACCTTAAGTAATGATGTTTTTATTTAATTAAGATATACTTGACAATGCAAATGTATTTTGGACTTTCAATAAATTATAAATTGTTATATAATTTGTTAATTTTTTTAATTTAATTTATAAGTTATACTTAAAATTATTTCTAACAACGTACGTAAAAAAATTATACTAACAATGTATGAAATTTAAACTCTAAGTTTTATTCATCGATGTTTTTGGACAACTTGAGTTATTTTAAAATATTTATAAAAATGAGTAAACAAATAAAAATTTTTGGGAGTGATTTAATGCACTGTTTTACCCCTTTTTAATTTTTTTTGTAATAATTATCTGTATAATAATTTATTGAATTTAATGCTTATATATTGATAGTATAAAATAATATAAAATAATTTTACATTTTCATTCAATCATATATCACTATTTAAATTATTTTAAAATAATTATTTCAAACATAATAAACTTTTCATATATAATAAGTTGTGATGATTCTATGAAATCTTTTAAATTGTCAATCCATAATCTTTTTTCTCTAATTCATTTCCTATTTCCTATTATTTCATGGTGCATTCGTTTTAAAAAATCACTTAACAACGGGTGTATTTTGTTAATGTTATCTTCACAACAACTCGAGTCAAAACAAACTTTCCACCAAACAAAAAAGAAACTCTAGACTTAGCTTTTGACTTGAGAGGTTTTTTTTTTTTTTTTTTTTTTCCAAGAATGAATGAATAATGCAGTCGGCACAATTATTGACTCTGTCCCAAAATTTACAATTCAATGCTTTTCATAGAAAAAAAAAAATATATGCAGGGTCAAAATTGGGATTTCGATCCTAATCGTTTTAGGATTGGATTTCATTTTTGCAGGTTACTTGTACAATTTTTGTGCGTTAAATGTATAAGAAAGTGTAAAAGATCGAGTCTCTTTAATATAAGTCATAATTATTTTTTAATTTTTTTTAATAAAAGTATAGATCTTTTTTTTATATTTTTTTTTTCATAAAACTTATAATCTTATAAACAAATATGCTCATAATCTTGTTCACAGAGTATTGATTTTAAAAAATGGCTTATTATTGCTAGTGCACCAAAAATCGAACTCGTCGTTGTGTTTACTCGCCAAATTTAAGGCATGCGTATGTGGACGGGCATAACTTCTCGTGTTTCTACCTAGCTAAACGACTTATAACAGAATATTCTCACGCAAAAAAGAAGAGAGAGAATAAGAAAAAGAAAAAATTTTGATTTGCGAAGTGTGAAGCTCGCTTGAATAATGGACACTATAAGGCATCTTTGTCGCCTAGATCATTTGAGCGATAGAAAAATCTATAAAGTGGGTTACGTGTTTTCTACTTATTTTGAATTTGAAGCAAATCACAGTATCGCATGAAAGTTGGCGAGCTTTACCATGGTAAAATACATTTTTATTTTTGAGTTTGCTTGGCTATTGGAAGAAAATTTATGGGACACTATCAAAATTCTCTTTTAATTTAACTTATATAATTGTTTTTTGTTGAAACTGACGTAGTAATTTATGCGTGAAAATGTTTATATAAAAAAATAAGCTTATAGTAAATTTTAGTATAGATTTTCAATCCAAGGCAAGAAATATTTTTCCCCACTTTTATTCTAATATATGCAATTAAGAACAAACTTGATTTTACAATTTTACATCTGTACATCTAAACATATTAAAGAAAAAAAAAATACAATTGTGGTCCTTGAACGTGTGTTTATGACGAGCTCAAACACACTAATAGTTAAGCCATATAATAATTTCCACTAATGACTCCACCTGATTCTTCTCCTATTCATAGTTTCCCACCTAAGCTAAGCCTACGTGAGACTCTTGTAAAAGTTCTATTATTATTATTTTTTATTATAAGAAAAGGTACTCATGGAAAAAAATACGAGCAGTTATTAAAAGTAAAATTATGAACAATTATTAAAAATTATTACAGTATATTATAAAATATAAAAATAATTAATATATTTACTGTAATAAAATACATTTAAATATTGATGCTGTCCTTCATTAACGTAGTAAATAAAACAGATCATGAATTAATGGGCATAAATAGTGGAGTGCTTAGTTAAAAGATAAGGAGACGGAATTGAAACACCCTACCCCAATACATTACTACAAATCACTAGTCGAGTTAAGGCCCCAAAAATAGTTATATTACTATCAAAGCGTCCATTAAAGCTAGCTTGGTAGGATAAAGTATTTATCATAGTTTAAATACAAAATATAATCTCTTACGGAAATAACATGCATATTAGTTTTTAAAATATGAAATTAATCACTTTCGATTTAGAAAGAAATATGCAATGATTATGGTCTTATTATGTTTTGTTATTTTGGAAATTTCTTTCTGACTCATTATTGTGCACCGCATTAGTATATGCACACAAAATAAAAGATGGTTAATTCAAGAATAACGCAACAAATTAAAACTACCATTGTGAAGCGATCGTGCCATCAAAATGGTAGTAAGAAGTGATTAAGGAAATATTGACCACTTAAAATTTTAAATACTTAAAGAGCTTCTTGCTGACAAGAAAGAAAGAAGGAATATAGTGTGCAATTTACACACAGTTTATTATGATTATGCGAGTGGATTGAAGTAATAAGGAGATCATGAATTTGAATGTTTTTATTAACCTAATATATTATTCTCCTTCCTTTGTTCTAAAATAATTATTATTTTAAATTATTTCATATGTATCAATAAAAAATAATAAATAGATGAAAGAAAATAATTAATTTATAAAATTAAACTTTTACAATCATCAATTCATTTATAATTTTTTTGTTCACCGACAATATTACAAGAATTATAACTGAAAAAAGATAATTAATACTATATTAAAAAATTTTAAAAATAATTATTTTGATATAATTTTTTTTGTCTTATACAACAATCATAATGAGATGAAATGAGTAATTACTAACATTTGTCTATAATTTTTTATATGAGAGTTTTATTAAACTAAAACACTGGAAAGAAAGACAAAAAATGGGGGTAGCTCCTAGGAAGACAAATCCATTCGCCGAACGTCTTGCCTATTATTTAGGTAAATCTGCATTTCTATTTGCATTCAAAAGTCAAGCATGGCACCAAATTTTCGCAAAACAATCCACAGACTGAAAAATTAGTTTTTGCAAAAGGAAGGGAGTAACAGTCACGTGCTAATGAATTTTATTTTATTTTTATCTGAAATTCTCCCATGATTAAGCCCACACAAAAAGAATGGTAATATACTAATATTCTTGAGTTAAGTACTTAAGCACCCAAAAGTAACAACGAATTTACCACCCACTTAAGTGTGATGCTTCTTAAGGAAAGGTTCATTTTTATTTTTCCTTTCTTTACCCACAAACAAGAGAAAAAGTCTATTTGTATGACCCTGAAAATTATTGGCATTAATTAATAAGAGTTACCAAGCTGGGAAGTTGATCTGCAGAGGACCAAACCAACGTTACAAGAGGACCCAATCAGAAAACAGTTCCGTTCCTTCTTTCCCACTTTTCACACACCAAAACGCAACAAAACTGAGAAAAGTCACTGACTCACTCACTCACTCACTATTCTAGCGAGTCGGCAACAACCAGCTAAGCCGGTGAACCGGTAAACTCTTTCAAAGTTCAAAGGGTCCTCCCCGCCGTACACACTATATAACTATTTCTTGACGTATCGCAACCAACAAGGTCCCATCCCATTGGCGTTTTAGTTCATTCATTCATATTTTCCACTCCCTCTTTCGCCACTCTCGAAATCCGTGCACTGATACTCAGAGACAGAGATGAAAGAGAAAAGGAAGTGAAACGCAGGACAGCCTTGCCGTTTTTGAAAGGCCGCTAAACGACGAAGCAAAACGCGTTCGTAACAGAAGAAAGAAAGAGAAGAGTAACTGACAACTGTACCAGTAGAAAAATCATCGACGGTATGACCATGACTGTCACTGCTTCTTCGTTTATTTTTTTTGTTTCATTTTCAATTTTTCACCGCCACGAATTTGGATCTGAATCACTGATTCTCAAATTCTTCAAATTATCTCACTCGCAAGAGAAACATTCAAACGATTCACTTTTTTTTTTTCACGTTTTTTTTTGCAATGAAAGCGAAAGCGAGAAGCACGTTTTCTCATAAACGTCGCACTGAATTATTATTGCAGTTTCTGTTATTCAGCGACTCGCTGAAGCGGTGAATTAAGCAAATCTAAGCGTGAAGAGAAGGTTCTGGAAGAAGCGGATGGGAAAATCGACGAGTAATAACAGAGACTGGACGCAGATGTACGCGATCTACGGAATGGAGCAATGGCAAACCCTAATTTTCCTCTTGTGTCAGGCGATGCTGTTTTCTGTGTTGTCTGTTTTGTATCTTCTTTACTTCGACCTTGTGTGTAACTTTTTCGAGAGGATCTTTTCCGGCGGTGGCGGAGGCACGGCGAGATTCGCGGCCGGAATCACCGGCTCGGTGACGGCGCTCTCCGCACTGTGCCTCTTTTTCGCGGCGGCGAACTTTTTCTACTCGTCGGTGCCGCTGCACTTTGACATGGCGCAGCGCATCGTCTCCGCCGTGCATGACTGGTCGTCGGTGAAGCTGGCGCTGGACCTCGGCTGCTGCGGCCGCGGCATCCTCCTAAACGCGGTGGCGACGCAGCTGAAAAAGGAAGGGAGCTCCGGCCGCGTCGTCGGCCTCGACCGCTCGAAGCGGACGACGCTGTCGACGCTGCGCGCGGCGAAGATGGAAGGTGTCGGCGAGTACGTGACGTGCCGCGAGGGCGACGCGCGGCGGTTGCCGTTTCCGGACAACTACTTCGACGTGGTGGTGTCCGGCGTGTTCGTGCACACCGTAGGGAGGGAGTACGGCGCGCGGACGGCAGAGGCGGCGGCAGAGAGGATGCGCGCTGTGGCGGAGCTGGTGAGGGTGATGAAGCCTGGCGGAGTAGCAGTGGTGTGGGACCTACTGCACGTGCCGGAGTACGTGCTTCGGTTACAGGAATTGAAGATGGAAGATGTGAGAGTCTCAGAGCGTGTAACCGCCTTCATGGTGAGCAGCCACATCGTATCATTCCGGAAGCCCAGTCAGCACGTGCATGGCCCCGCCGAAGTTCGCTTGGATTGGAGATTATGCTGACGTGGATTTTTTTATTTTTCACACTAAATAGACAAATATTATTACATATATATAATTATAAATATAAATATATATTACACGAAGAAATGTTTTGTTATTTTTTTTAAAAAAGAAATATATGAGTGGATATCTGAGAAGGTAAAGTTATGGCTGGGGAGGCGAAGTCGAACCAGATGTTGAAATATATGTAAAAAAATGAGAAGTGGATAATGTAATAATGTGATGACAGATCTGGAGCTAGATTTTTGTATATGGTGATTGAAATTGTAGCAGTTTTGATGTACCTTAGTTCTTTTTTTTTAAATTTTTTTTTCTTGAAATTGATCTTAGAATTAGTTGGCCAAATTAAATTGGTACTACATGTTAGTGAATGTGATTGCGTGAAACTTGTCTTGTGTCTTTATGTTTCTTTTTTTTTTTTTGCTATGGTTTCAAACGAGTTTAATTATGACTAGCGGAAAAGCCGGTAATTGTGGGTTGAATGGATGAATAGTAGCAAGGACAGGGATTTAGATGAGTAACTTTTGAATTTTAATTTATAAACATGAATGAAGATGTCGTTGTCTTTTATTTAATTTCTGGGGTTTCTGGTTTCTTGCCTCCATTTCCATTTGAGGTCGGATCTATTAGAAAAGGTTGAAAGCTAATTGACGATGAATGATGGATGGGAAAAAAAAGAGTAGTGATACTTCTTTTTAGTACACTTAAAAAACTTTGTGGAGGGTGCGGGTTGAAATGATGGCGTATATTGGTGACCCTGTTAAGGTGTCACAATCAGAGATTTTTCAATGGTGAAGCTTTAACAACAACATGCTGGAACGAGTTTGTTGGAAGTTTGCATTTCATGTTTTGGATTTGGAGTGTTAGCTAGTGATAGAGAGCTGAAAATGGTTTGGCCAAAAATTTAATCTTGCCTCTCACAGATTTGGTTGATGAAGTCATTTTACTTTGTTTTGTTGTGCCAATTTGGACGTGGGTTCGTAAGTAATTATTATTGTCAATTAGTTGAGCTATATATAGCTTACATAATCTTTGTGGATTGTGGGGTTGTTGCTTCACTGTCAGTTGCTACTTGCTAGAGAAAACACTTGAAAGGCAACAAGTGCTTAAGTGGATTCACAGCAGACATTTTGCTTCTTTTATCCTGGGTTGTTTGTTTTTTTGGTACTTTTTTTTTTTTTCCAAATGAGAAAGATGCAGTATCTTTTAACTAAGTGCTTCGGCATTCCTTAATTAAGATATGAGTTCGATCTTTAATTTGGATACGAGTCATAATTAAATGTATCATTTTATTTCAAAATGATCTTATTTGATAAAAAGAAAGATTAATTGAGTGCAAAATAAAAAATCTCAAATATCTCTTGATTATATTTATATATAAAAAAAGAGAATATGGAAGTGAAAAATATAGGAAGGACAGTGTGAAAAGAAAAATCTAACCAGCATTTACAATTCGTGTCCCACATAACCAATTGAATTTATTAGAGGGAACTGTCTTTGTCACTGTTTACTGATTATTATACTGCTTACTCTCAAATCAAAACCAGTAAATGAAAATTATATGGTTACGTTTTTTTTCCTTATTGACATTATAATGGCTTAGATTATCTAAAATAGTAGCCTTTCCCAGGACCACATGGTGCATGTGCTCCTCTTAATCTGACACCAGAGGGGTATGGGGCCATACTTGCTATCCCATAACCAATGGCCACTTGGGACTTGACATCAATGAGGCCATGATTTTCCTTTCTTAGGTTCAATGTAGATATCTCATTTTATTGGAAGATTACATTTTCAGAATTGTCCATATATATAGTGTGGATCTTTTTTCCCATTGTAAATAAAAGTAGAGATAAGGATTCTGAAATGACTGCGTCTTTCTTCCATAATAGTAATAAGTTGTGATCCTTACGGATAAAAAAAAAAAACTGAAGAATAAAATACCTTGGCAATGTGCCACTTTTTAGAGGGTGTCAGAACCAAACTAAACAAGGCTTTGTCGTTAAGCTTTTGTCGGATGCGCTTAAGAAAATATCTCTCTTAATTCGTTTCACTTGTTATAAAACTTAAAATAGAAAATTCTTTGCTAATGAATTTGATAGCAAAATTTGAAATCCATTGTATCCTTTATGATTCGAAAATTGAAATTCATTAAAAATTGTCGTGACGCTCTTAGATCCATAGACTATAAAGAGATGCAAAGTGAATAAAAACGGGTAGATGCTTGTTAATTTCTACTTAAAAGCAATCATGATAGCATGATCAACATAGAAGGTAAGCATCTACATTGATGAAGGTTAATCGAAGATAATAATCTTGTGTTGTAGAGATATATCTCTCAATATTTTTTCCTTTCTTTTGGGGACCATATACATATCACATATCTCTCCATTTACCTATCTAATGTAAGTCTATTGCGTGTAGAGAAAAACATTCATCCAAAACTTTAATGCAAGGCCCACAAATGCCTTAGACAAGATAAATTCTGTGAGATCAATTTTATTTTTTTATTCTTTGGAAAATGAGATGATGAATGGTTGATTTTTTTAATTAAAAAAAGTACAAACCTAGAAGGTTCTTATGCATTTTCATCTACACGTACCGTACACTATTTGCTAACCTTGCCCCATTTTGAAACAGTCCTGGTCAGCTGCTATAGCAAGTTGCTAAGCAATATGTTTGGAAAAGATCAAAAGAGGAAAACAGTTGTACATGTATTACTATTGACTAGGAAATAGGAATAGAAACAATACATTCTCTTTTATATAATTTATTTTATTATGTCACATTAAGATATGTTAAAAATAGTATTCATATATTCTTTGTCTACTTCAACGTAACATAAATGACTATACAATATTTCGTGCTCTCTTTATCTTCTTTTAATTTTGATGCACTTTGGTCACTTTGTGCCCGTGGCACAGTGGTTACGAAGTAGTACATGTTAACACAATTTCAGTCCCAAGCCTTTTACTAAAGAGAGATGAAAAGTAGAAACGAATTGGATAATTTGGCAATTTGGAATCACAAAGAAGCAAAAGATGAGAAGTGAACAATTTACCAAACAAGGAGCGTGCCCTGTCATGTGATGTGATGTGCCAAACTGAACCAAACCACGACCCATGTGGATATTTTTTTACTCGTGCCTTTCTTTTGGGAAATAAAAAAAAAAAAAAGAACACTAAATTAATGGCATCACATTAATTAGTTCAATCCATGTGTCACTTCCATCCATGTGTCTCCTATTTCTCTTACGGCATCTCAAGAAAAATTAAATAGCCATGTTAACTGTTATTTGGAAATTGGTTAATTTGTTTTCTATGATACATGCATGAGATGGGATTGATCTCATTCTCTGAAGTTGAGTGGTGCATTCATGTATGAAGTGCACCCTGACCAATTGTGTTTGGACGTTTTTATAGGCAATTAATTAGCAATGTAGCATGTGATTATGAGCCAATGGCAATTTCTGTTTATGATATTCTATAACAAGATTCTTCATAGTGAGTTAGTAAAAGGTAATCAAATTTGATGTGGACTGGGATATTTAGTTGGAATCTTTTTGGGCTTGCAAGAGAAATAAAGTATTGTTAAACTATTTTTCACACTTTATTTAGTAGTATCATATCTTTGTTTGTACTCTCTCCATTTACGCAAACCCACAGTGCCAAGACATAGGAAGAATATATCTGTTGAGGCTTTTTTTACAGAATAGGTATATCTTGCTTTTAAAATTCCCAGAATAGTGAAGTTTTAAAAAAAATTACATGCAAGGTATATAATATTGTGAAAGTTAATTTTGGTTTGTTGAAATCAATTACAGATAATTTTATCTTTTTAAAGTAGTTTTTAAACACTATATATTTTCTTACAACTAAAAATTGTCGAAAATTAATCGTACAGAATTAAAATTGACTTTCACAACCTCGATTATTATTCCCATGTTCCATGTAAACATTTTTTAAACTATACTATTTTGGAAATTTTAAAAGCAAAATAACCAGTTTTGTAAAAAAAAAAAAAAAAAAAAGGCATCTATTTTTTTTGTACTCTTGAATTGCATCTCTAAATATGCAGGTCCCTTTGAATGACTTTTACAGCATTGGAGATGGGGCAGCAAATTGTCTAGGACAAGGCATTGCTCGTTTATTTAAAATTAGATAAAATTGATTTTGATAGAATTAGTTTTGAACAATTGAATGTAAGCGAGATATATAGCTAAATTAATCTCAACCATAAATTTTACATTGGAATGTGTACTATGGTAAACGGATACAAAGTAAGCTACGAAAAGAATAATATATCCGATGAAGAACATTGGTCTTCTAAACCCTTGAGCAACATGGTAAAGAATGTACCATAAATCAATCTTGAGAAAGTCATACTCTAATCTTAAAAACAAATTGTACTCTGCAATAATGTGGTTTGGTCTACCAAGAAGAAAGATATTATAGTGTGTCTTTCCTTGGCTGCCAAGTATATTACAAGAGTCTTCGTTTTCTGACTAATGCTCTTTTATAGCTAATTTGTGTTTAATTTTAATTCACTGTAGTTCTGTTGCTAGTTATGTTGAAAAAGGAAACACGATATAAATTCAAGTATTTTTTCTAATCTATATATGAATTTACAATGTATAGAACTTGGAGTACCAGTTCTGGCATTGATACTTAACTACTTGTCATATCAGCATTTTGGTTATGATATCTCCTCATCTTCTAATTCAATACTGTATTTTTTTTTTTTTGCTGACTAGAATTCATTCTATTTTAAACAATGTTAACAACACGTTTTTTTTTAATATAGATTTATCATTAGATGAAATTTACAAGAATTCCACTAAACAAATACAGGATATATATACTTTCTTTAACATGACTTGCATGAAATTTTCATCCAAGTGTCGATTGATATTTTCTTCATGATGTATTCACTAGGCTTGAGGGTATTATTCTTTATTTTCCCTTGGCCACACATTCATGTCCCCGTCTTTAATCAAGTGTCAATGATTAATGTCCTATTTTCTCTTTTCTTAATTGCTGAATTTAACTTAGACAGTATTATTCATAAAGATTTTAGTTAATTTAAATACTTGGATTCTGTCTTACCGAAGTATTTTTTATAATCTAGAATCTATATAATCCAAGGTGAATTTATTCTTTCACATAAAAAGGTCACATAAATTTAGAGAAAATCAGAGATGACAATATTAGAGAAACAACTATTCTCACTACCAATTTGCTATTTAAACTACCAACCTATGTCAAATTCCTATTTTGTCCATTCACCGAATTCCTACGCCCCCTCCTCAAATCCAAAATCGCCTCCCTTCATAACCGTTCACCCTTCAAATAGGCAACGGAAAACACCAACCAAAAGGATAAAATTAGCAATTGTGATAGTGCCAAATAGCCAAAATGCAATTTAATTGCTAATGGTATTTCGGAATACAATTAAAAGCTCCCACATGATAATACCAGCAATTGTGATAGTGCCAAATAGCAACTCCCCAACATTAACTTTTCATAAAAAAACCTTTAAGTAATGCCAGACCCAAAGAGCAGTGCACAACCCAAAACATTAGAAAAGGCAAGAAGATGGTTACCCTTCATTTAATTTGATGAAATAAGATTTGAAATGTTGTATCTTGTAAGGAACAAACACTTTTGTTTACAAATTTTTATGAGACCAATATAAGTGAATTGATATCATCAATTGGGCACTTAGTGTCTTTAGAAAAGTTACACCTAAGAGGAACTAAAGTTGAGAGCTTGCCTTCAATTATCAAAAACTTTTCAATGCTGACAGAGCTTCCACCATCCATAGAAGAGCTTTCTTTGAATGGTTGCAAGACATTCAAGTCTCTGCCAAAGCTTTCACCATCCCTAGAAGAGCTTTCTTTGAATGAATGCAAGAAACCCATGTCTCTGCCAGAGCTTCCACCATCCTTGAGAGCGCTTGATCTAAGAAATTGTTGGAAACTTGTGTCTCTCCGGAACTTCCACCACCCCTTTCAAGATTGAGTTGCCTTTAACTGCATTTCTCTAGATACAAAGATAACTCAACAACTAGTTTTACAGAACTTGTTACACCAACAATACCTTAATAATCCTAAGTATTGTGAAAATGAGGATTATCCTCATAGTGGCGATGAGGATCATCCTGATTGGGACAAAGAGGATTGTCCTGATAAGCATTTCATCTTTAGAGTGCAGGTTTGGTACAACAGAGAATTCAGTAGCTATTGAAACAGTCGAGGAAGGTACCACTTGTTGTTCCATCTTTAAAGATGGCATAGAGGTCAACCGTGACAAATGTTATATATATGATACAATATGCAAACATTTAAGTTCAGATCACATGATATTTTGGTGTAATGATGTCAGCAAGTATGATAAAAAATGTGAAGTGTACGGTCATTTCAGCAGCATGACATTTAGATTTGGATGGGATTTTCTTCATGGATTGAATTTTGATGAAGATATAAAAGGGTGTGGGGTCTTCCCAATGTATGCCACAGCATCAGGGTTAAAGCTGGTCAACAATAGCCAGAAATAATAATCTTCCTCTGATTACTTCATCGGTATGAAACTTCATTCCTTGGCTACGTTTTTTATTTGACTTTAATTATGCAAAATAATATATGCAATTTAAAATGACACAACTAAATACCTTTTTTTATTTGACTTTAATTATGCAAAATAAACGGTATTTTTATTTATATGTACTGTGCTTTTCTGCTAAAGTATGTAGCTTGGTTATCTACGATTTGAATATCTACAATTCATTCTCTATTGACACTCGTTTTCAACATCAGTGATCGGTCTGGCTTATAGCCAAGTCCTTGGCGCACATTCTTTCTCCTCGGCGGTGTGGGACTTAAGACAATGAGGAATTAATCATTGAACACCAGATAGCTTCTCTCGGGCCTCCCTGGAACCTCTATGTCTCTATAACTTTTCTTCATTTTTCCATTATCTTCCTTCATTTATACATTTCTTCTGTCTTTGACCTTTTTTTCTTTTTTTTTTTTTTTTTTTTTTTTTTTTTTTTTTAAA
>PYAF01005245.1:1649806-1677288 GCA_007407185.1 Glycine tomentella | reverse complement strand
TTTTTTTTCCCTTTTTTTTTTTTTTTTTTTTTTTTTTTTTTTTCTTTTTCTGCAAAGGCAGCACTAACGGTCAAGCTTGTCGCTGCATAAATGGTAGCAATTTTCACAAATAAGTGAATGAAGAAGGACGTCACAATATACATGTTGAGTGTGTATTTGGATTATCATTTTAATCCTCCAAAACGGGCATTCACACTTTCCAAGTGAGGAAACGGAGAAGCAAGAATGTGTCATTGAGCTTCTTAACCTCAGTTTAAGTTGTTGATATCTGAAACAAACACTATCTTTAAAATTGTAGTGCATGTTTTGTTTGCATTAAACTTTCCAAACTTAGCTTTAAGATAGTGTTTGTTTCAGCATCCACGGACCATGTTGATTGTTGGTGTCAATATCACATCAAAATTGCAAAGAAACACAGAAGCAACTATGATGACCAGGCAAGTTAATTTGGTCACCATCTTTTAGCTGGGGTGTCGAAATTGTATGCTAGCTCCCAGGTTTTTGATTGTATACAAACTTGTATCCAGGATACTATCTTTACAGAAATGCAATGATCTTTGTTGAGTCAAACAAAAACTATGCGATAGACATGCATGTGTTGATGGCTGTAAGACACGGATTCAAACACGCTTTGAATGAATCTCATTTTGCAAAAACAACTCTCTCTTTTCTTTCATTTCAATTTGAGTTTCAAAACAAAGCTGAAGCGAAACTCAGTTTACGATAAAATCTAACTGAAAACCAAACAAAAAGATTTCTCAGTTTTACTTTTTGAACAAATGTTGGGAATCTCGCAACTGAAAACTAAGCATATTCGTAGTCGTGAGATTTAGTGTTTTGATTTTGATTTTGAATCTTCAAATATTACAAAGAAAAATATGAGCCCTTCTGAATCGAATTTTATTCACAAACAAGTAGGCAACTGTAAGTTTTAGTGCTGGAAAATATTCTGCATATAGAGCCTTGAAAGAAAATTGATAGAAATTGTTTGATGAATAGAAAGTTAGGGGAAATATGAATGAAAAAAGATAACAGGTTCTGATACAAATTGATTTGGAAACATTTCATTCTCCTTGCACGTATATTTTATATTTGATGTTAGTAAAGGCAACTAACATATGAATGTTGTTGTTGAACAAGAAATATTAACATTATAATTACTTTATACTTTAAATATGTTCTTAATCTCCAAATATATTATTATTTTAAGTCCACACAATATTCCTCACTCGATTTTCAGAAGCCTTTGGAGAAGCTGCGCACCGAACAAAACACTTGCTTTTTCTTGGCAACTGATCTTAGATTACCAACTCAATAAAAAGGCTATTACATATATCTCCATCTCTCTAAATGTGCTTTCTGCAGTGCTCTCAGCATTTATTTTTGACCTCATCATTCTAAATTTATGGATGGTGTTGTTGTGGCATTCCGTTGTTTGGAATTTGTGGTTGTTGAGAAATTCTATTATTTATTAGATTTAGTTTGGATGCATTCCTGGTCTTGGTTCTTTGGTAAAACTGGGGTTAAAAGTGTTTCCTTCTCTGATTGGTGAGGGTGTCCTATTGAGTGCATTAGAGCAACTAGCGAATTCTGTCAGCTGGCTTTGGTTCTTTTAATGATGGGGCTGCAGTAAAAATGTGGCTCTTTGGATGAGAAAGATTAATTGTTTTATGGTACATAGCTTTGTCAGGCATACTATAATTGTTTTTGGTTATATTGATGTTAATGATTCCACGTCGATCAGTGATATAACAAAAATAGTTTATATAATAGTGGAGCAGTCCTCTTTTCTGAATTTGATTTTGAAAAGTTTAGTGAAGTAGCCTATCAAGAAGTCACAAATGTCTTATGTTTTGATTTTGATCAAAATTCTAAGTTCTAAATGCTTGTTTAATCGGTGATATTGCTAGATGTATTATTGTCTGGAGTACATGTTAGCTTATGATCTTGTTTTGATGGAGTGGCCAAAATTTTCTTTAATATAATTTTTTGATGTACACCAAATAATTCTAAAAATATTTTCTTTAATAATGTTTCCATATTTTATTTATTTTAAATTATTATATTTCAATACAAAATATTAACTCTTACTATCACTTAATCTGAATGAAATAATTTTGACTCCCAACCTAAAGATTTTTTTCTTCAAAATTGTTATTTATTTTTATTATATTTGAACACGGAATTATAATTTTTAATTCACAAATTTTAAATAATGCAAAAATCAAATTGAGATTAAAAATTAGTTTTGTTTTTAAGATTGTATTTTTTTTTTGAACACAACATCAACTTCATAGCTTCATATAGAAAATTTAAATAATGCCACGAATCAAATTCATATGCAATATTATTTTTTAACATTTCCCCCTAGAACTATTTGTTTATTTTTATTGTATTTAAAATACAAAAAATGTGTTATTACATTGGTTTTAATTTTAATGAAATTTAAGCTTCATATATGCAGACGTGTCAGCGTTCAACATGCAGCATGCACCTCAAAAGTCGAATGTTATTTCCATTGAAGGAATGGACGATATAAAGTCTATAATCTTCGCCCAAGCTGTGATCAAATTGAATGCAGCATCCCAAATATAATTACCAATTTACCACAGTAGATTCGAATTTGTTCACAACGATTGGTATCTCTAAATCTATTTCGATTGTTTGGGAGCAAAATGATGAAATTGTATATGGTGGTTCCTACCAACTTTTGTAATTTTATGAGACAAGAATGTTATGGTCCGTGTATCTGTCTATCGTACAAGGAAGAGCACAAAATTCCCACTGTACATGCGACAGGGTTTGCTGCTGCTGATACTTTGAACACTGCATGAAGGTTACAAGCAACACAAATCCAACTACAGAGATTTTTCATGCAATGAAATTAACAGGCAGAAAGTTACACTTTCCTACTTGAACCAAAAAATTTCTCACACATGCTAATATCCTATGGAACACAAACTCAATCAAGCTTCGGGGAAGACACAGTGAAAACTCATGAATTAACTGGAATGCAGAAGGAGGAGCTGAGAGGCGGTGGCAAAACACAAACCAAATGTGGCCCAGCAGGTTTGCAGCTTATATTTGCCTCTTCAACATCTGGCAGTCCAAGCGCGGGAGGGCGAACATAACCAGCCACCAGTGGCATGCATAATACCGAGATAACTATTCTTGCGCCTATCCTCATAAGAACGAAATTCAAATATCAAAAGGCATATTCAATACTTAAAATGTGTTCCTCTCAGTTACTGAAAACAATATTTTTCGAAACTGTCAATATATCCAAGTACCTTGTTTTGTGGACAGAGATGCATATCCTCTTTTCCTCCCGGCTATCATCCAATTTCCAGAATTTGCATTTACCTCATATAGCACCTCATCCTGTCAAAATTAAAAGCAAAATTGTGGCATCAAACAGAAAACAGTAAGAGCTGAAGAGAATCACACAATATTTATCCGGATTCAGGATTGAAACAACTCCACAGACACCATATATTTAACCAAGTTTCCTCTCCTGTTTCTCCAAAGAAAATACAGAGACAGAGGCCGGCAGCCTGTTGACATCATTTTCTGTTTATTTGGACTTACATTCTGTTTAGAAACTCCTTCCTCATCCAAATCCTTTAACCTTTCCACTCTCCATTGCATCTTAACTAGTTGTCCAACTCTTAGGCCATCTGAAGGGAAAGGAAGAAAACCAACAGCTAGGCATGGATCAAGCACAGGCCTTTGCAAAGTAATTGCACTCCTGAAGATTAACTCCTGTCTGGCACCATCAACTCCAGTAGATTCATTCATGACAGGAGGGTGGGCTCCAATTGTTCTATCGCCAGAAATTCCATATTTGATATTTACTATGCTTTCTGGTTGCTTCCTAGCTTCTGCATTTTTGTTTTGAAAAATCAAATCAGCTTATTAATTGCAGACATCAGGCTATTATAATTTCCACGAATAAATACTTCTATTAGGACAAAAATGTGTACCACGGGTAAATCAGAATATCACTCAGCTTGTCAATTTGCAACATGTATAGACCTCAGAAAAATAAAGAATGCCATAATGCTTTAATATATTCATAGTATAACATTCTGTTGACATGCTCGTCATGCTTAATGTGTAAAAAACTCTTTTTAAGGTAAAAAAACATGATAAATAAAATGAAAATGTGACCACTAAGGTGGTAATATTATCAAAATCACAAACCATTTGTACCTTCCTGTGAAACAAATAAACACTGGAAACCACACGATTAGTGTTTAACATAGACTACAGGTCAAAGATAAAAAGAACACATGTTTTTCTTGGCTATTCAGAAAGATCAATGTTGAAATTCAAAAGAAAAAAAAAAGAAATTAGTAGAGTTATTGACTGCTGCAATTGGCTACAAATTATTGAACTTGAAAAAGAATAAGTCAACCAATCAGAAACCTCTGAAAATGGAGAGAATTACAGCTCTCAAATTCTGCATTGATTATATAGTAACCTTATATTTAGGGCATTTATCAAATTATTTGGTGTGAACATATTAAGAGCAACAATAACATCATTTTACTGATCTCCAGCAAAATGAAATTACCTTCTGCATTTGTCTTGTCTAGGCAGATACTAAACAATATTCCTGCTTTGGAAGTAGGAGATATGATTAGTGGGAAGAAACTTGAATTAGGTCTACCCCCAGTTTGTCCAGTATGAACAAATCCATCTTGAAGATCAAGCCAGGCATCATAAATGGTCAGTGTAGCCTTAACTTCAGAGTGAAGTATTACCTAGAAGTCACATGAACCATTGTGTACTTTATCAACAAAAAAGAATAAGATGAAGTCATAGAGTATTAGTGGTTAAAAATATGTCCGTGAGAAAATATTGTTACATTTTTGTGTGTATGTGTGTGTATAAATATTCAAACAAGTAGAAAGCTTGAATGAACTTAGATTTCCGTTTATTATTACCAGTTGAATGTTATCTTAAATAAACCATCAAAAGGCTTAAGCTGTTTGGGAAGGCATATGAATGGTTTTATATTTAACATGTCCCCTCATGCAGAAAACCTTTGGACTTGAGACATGGACAATGCACAAGTCTACACTCCCTTGTGTTAGAAATTTTATTTAGAAGAATGCAGGATGGTTATAGAGGTTTTGATACCATGGCCTGATTAATTTTTAAAGCATCTTACAACGAGCTGCAATAGTAATCTTGTTAAAACACTGAACTTTAAGTACTATGATATTTGTCATGAATCAACCATTCCAAAAGTTTAAGTTGTTAGGTAAAGGCACAAGAATGGCTTTGTAGTAACATATTTAACATAGCATGTCATGCAAGAGCCCTTTGGGATTGAAGTATGGAAATGCAAAGGTCCCCTACCTTGTGCTTAAATTCAACTTATTAAAAGAATGGGAACGACAATGATCAAATTCTAGATCACTTGGCCATAGAAGCTCTGATATCATGTCATTAGCCAACAATCTTAAAAGCTTAAGCTGTTAGGTGAAGGCACATGTATGGTTTTATATTAACATTTAACAATACCAAAAGATGTAAACAAAACTTAATGCTAAAAGTGCACATTTTTTTATGATGGTTAAGAACCTGAAAACACCTTTAAGATTTACAAATTCAATCAATCTTTCAATTTTTTCTCTCTTCAGGTAGCAATAAAAGTGACTTCAGATGAATAAAAGGAAATGGATGCATTATTTCTAATTTTGGCACAAAAAGCAAAGGAAGGGATTATATTTGATGCCTTGATTCCCTTATTTTTTTAATTCATGACATTTATCAGCCTATTATTGTCCATAATCAAGTGTAATTAAATAATTATGAAAATAAAGACCCATACCTGCAGAAGCAGGGTACCATCATTGCATTTATCAGTAACACGTGTCCTCACATAGAAAGGATACGTAAAATGCACTGCTAGTGTCCTGGGTATCAAGGTAAGATATTATTAAGTAACTAGTGGCAAAGTATGCAAAAGCCAGATGCATGGCATGAATAATTCAAAGCTGTATGATATATATTATGATGATTAAAACATAAGAATGACAGAAAATGGAAAACCTTTCAAATATCTGATTGTGGAATGCTCCAAATTGAAGTTTCAGGGCTATTGTTCTCATTCCATCTACAATACTTTCTCTCCTTGTTGTGGCTGAAAAGAGAAACCAAAATAAGTACATATAGTAAAATTTAAAAAGTACATGTATGAAGCCATCAAAACTTGTGTCATCATCTTAACCTGAAGAAGATCCTCTGCTGAGTGTGTCACTGATGGCACGAACCAGAACCCAAAGAATAGAAGGAGTGTCACTTGCCCAATTTGGAAATTCGATTTTACCATCATGAAGAGTCAAACGTTCAAATTTTTTATCAGAATTTAGAGTTCTTATCTGAGCATCATCATTCTGCACACCAGCATCGGTTTCCATCTCAATTACATGCGACTCTTTAATCTCCAACCCTGGACCAGTATCAATATGCAAGACAGCAGCTTTGAGGGAATAATTTAATGGTCGAACCAAAATGCCAACCCATTGGTCTTCATTTATCAACAAAGCAGATGAAACAGCAGCATCAAGATCAACAAGGGCTCTAGGTTTGAAAACCTAAAAAATGATAAATGACATTATTAGATAATTAACTTTAAATTCTTTTTTTGTCACTAAAAAGATTAACAGCGCTACTGCAAATAAATGGCAGATTATAATTATCATTCCAATGATCTTTTGCTATCCATCAGGTCAAGAGGAAAACAACAAAGGAAGGAAAATTATATAAATAAAAAATCCCTATCTTCTATTGAATTGTCATATTCCATTTCTTTTTTCATCTTGTTAAAAGCCTACCTGCAGAATGGGTTTAGCTGGCTTTTCATAACTCATAAAATCATCACTATCTTCAGGACCAACTTTTGAAAAACTATGAGATCTAAACCTCAACTGCCCAATCTGCCCGGTAAGAACTCCAAGAACATAAGATCCTGGTTTCTGAGGTGGTAGATCCAAGGTAATAGTATTCCGACCAGGGTGTAACACAATGGCTGTAGAACTCTTCAATGCCTAAAGCAATTTAAATAACCGAGTTATTCAAAGAGGAAATAATTAAAAACTATAAACTTCTCGTACTGTAGTTAAAAAACGTAAAATAACACCTCACAACAAATACCTTTACACCTTCATCAGTATTATATGTTGCGTTTAATGTAAGACTGATTGAATCGAGAGTTATATCATCTGGAAAACCACTCCATACAGTTACAGAAAGGATACCAGGATCCCTATCACATAACTCCAATGGAGGCCCAGGATTTCCAGAAAATGTAATTAATGATGATACATCAAGAGGTACGGGGTCCTTCATTTCGCTATGAGCAAGACGAACAACTTCTGACTGAAAGGCCTGACGTTCCTTTGTCAAAAATAATCCTTCATCAAGAGAAAGTAACCTCACACAAGATAATAAGTAGCCAGCTTGATCATTAAGACTCTTCTGACACTCAGCTAAATTCGGAAGGACCTCAGCCAACAAATCCTGCCATCCTTCACCAGCATACAGTGCACAAACCTTCTCATATGACTTTGCAGCTTGATCAAAATGTCCATGCTTAAAAGCCACAGCTGCTATCTCACCATCAAGAACAACACCGTGTCTTTTCCACCAGGAACGATGATAATTGTCAGCGGCACCTTTAGTTAGCTCTAAATATTTTTGCTGCCCACAAGAGATAGACAAGTAATGAAATTAATCAAGTTAAATAGCACTAAAATACTAACAAACATATTTACAAGTATTCAAGATGTATTCATTAGGGGGGAAATGTAAAACACACAATCAGAGACATGGATATAAATTATGAGAAACTCTCATAGAGGGATTCTGGAAAATCATTCCAATGATCTTTTGCTATCCATCAGGCCAAGATGATACCTCAAACTCCTCAGATGATGATAATGATTTCCACAGCTCTGGATGGGAAATTGTTTGCTTCAAAGCATGCTCAGCAGCAATAAAAATCTCAGCAAGCCTCATCGGTTGGTCAATTGAGCTATCAAAGTTTCCTGGCGAAGAATTTGTACGTGACATGGAACTTGCAATTGCTTTTTGTGGTGACATTCTTGTGGATGCATCGAAACCTGATCTGTCAGCATACAAATCAGATTGATAAATCCCAAATTGTAACAAAATATGGGATTTCTGAACAGTTAACTAAAAAGGAATCCATCTGTAACAATATATAGCATTTCATTACCCATCCATTGGACCCTGGCGACTGTCAAACATTTCAGACACATTTCCAGCTGAAAGTGAAGCCCTCCGCCTGTTGGCCTCTCGTAGAAGAACAGTAGGTTCAAGAGGCAGGGGTTTCCTCTGGATACCAAAGTGCTTGGTTCTAGAAGTTGTTTGTAGAATCAGCTGCAGAGGTATAATCACATTCTTTAAGGTAAAAATGTGACGGGTAAAAATCTCCAGAGACAAATAATAATATTCAATCATACATGTGCTCAACCCATTTCATATGTCAATTTTTCTTCTTACTATTTTAAGTGAAATTCTAATTCTATTAAAGAAAAGTGCTAGGAGATGCTCCAATATGGGTAAGGGCATAATGGGGATTATAGATTACAACAAACCTGCATATGTGGCATCAAGTGTGGGAAGTATTGTCTATCGTATGTGGGATATAAGGGAAGAGAGGGGAAATGAGAGGGTAGGTAATCATTTGGGTAGTTGTGAGTGTCTATGGCACAGGGCAGATAAGTTTTCCTTCTCTGATTTGTTTTCTTTCATTTTCAATTTCTGATTTACTGCTAAATATTTTCAGTTCCTATCAGAAACATAAGAATTTTTTCCACTTCTAATTAAGAAAAATATTTCTAATTTATAATACACGGGAAATAAAGAAAATGACAAAACACCTTTAACCAAGAATTAAGTGAAAAAAGTGGAATTGAAACAGTTACATGAAAACATAGCAATATGCTGTCCTATGGTGCCTTTCGCTGGTGCAAAATATGTGGGCTTCTATGGGAAAATCTTTCAATTCCAATAACCTGTGAATTATGATATATTCCCCCGCTCATGATCTTAAACAGAACTGTAGTGAAAATTAATTTGTTCAGTGATGGATGACAGACAGACCAGTTAATAAACAATAGGGTTAAATATGTTTTTGATCCCTAATAAATATCTGATTTTTGCGTTTGGTCCCTAATAAATTTTTGTTTTGCATTAAGTCTCTAATAAAACAACAATTATAGTATAGATCATAACCATGCAACAGACTAACAGCAGTTAGTTATAGAATAGGGTGTAAAAGAATATTAAATAGTATGGAAAGGAGAAGAGAGAGGCATCGAAAATTGTATGAGGGAATTGTTGGAGAGAGTATTGGTCTCTCAAATACCAGTGACAGTGTATTGTGTTCATTTCTGTTTTCCCATACTCTGCCATCACCCTGGTGCTGCGTCAGGGGAGACAATTCCTAAGAAAGATCCATTTTCGTACTTCATCTGAACCATATGCTATCATAGTGACATAAAGGATGAGCAATTTTTTTGTTAAAAATTAAAATGTCTGTTGTGTAATTGTGTTGGATCACAATCTTCTGTGATGTTATACTCATAATTATGACTACAATACCTTTTCTTTCTCAAGCACCTCTGTTGATGCATCAGCAGGAACTGAAGGCCAGACGGCTGGCTTAGGCCAAGGTAGCAAGCTAAGGGAAGCACTGCTCAAAAGGAAAGGAACTGCATTAAACTTGGAGAATGATACCAACTGAGATGTAACTAATCTTGCATTACATGATTAATTAATGGAATACAAAATGATTGGATTAAGAAAATGCAAAAAATTATTGGCCTTCTAATTACAAAAAATGTACCTGTTGACAGGACTTCTTTCTATATCAGTTCCATACCCAATTAAATAGGCAAGCCTCATCAACTGCCAAGATATATATAATTCAGAAACCAATCCTAATTAACAATGGTATAGCAGACAATATCAATGTAATTGGTAATCAGCATTACAGAGAAAACTGAGGAGGAAAAAGAGGCGACTGATTCAACTCCATTTCGAAATTATGTATTTTGATCATTGGAGTTATCTCATTTAAAGAGTGCATCAAACCAAAATAATTATCCAGTAGTCCAGTCTATTTACCAACTTCATGAGAATCCTACCTTAACTCTAGCTAGAGAATATAGGTCACCCAGAAGGCGAAAGAACTCCTTCTCTATGTCAGGTGCCACATGTCCATCATTATAATTAGAAGTGGTTGCTTCAATTAAAGCCAAGCAAGCAGTTGTTACCCAGACTTCACGCATACAAAAAGGCAGAATACGCTGAGAAGAAACATCATCTTGAAGTCAAAATGGGAGAAATTAAAAAAAGTATACAACTCAAACTGGAATAATATAGTAATATACATGTGAAGACAGCATATGAATAACAGAAAATCCAATACCTCATGCAATGCCAAGGATTTGGAGAAGCTTATTATGAATGAATAGCCTCGTGATGCAGCCTCAATGGGACGATTTAGCTTGAACAAGAGCTGCCATAGAAAGTTAAATTAGGAATTCAGTTACAAGGATAGTTCCTGGCAATAATAGTGCTTGAACCCAAAATGTCAATGAGAACACAAACAGACAGTTGTCAAAAATGGCTTAAGACATTACAATTTTTAAAGTAAAAACATCTCTAAATCAGCAACTAAGGCCAAATATATAAAACTTTAGGACCTAAAATTGGAACAGAACTTAAATCATTAAATGTTTTTGTTACAAGAAAGAACTCTTGTGATATAAGAAAGTGAATGTTTTCATATCATAAATAATAAAAGTAAAGAAGCAGCCTAGCTTATAAACAGCCAAGACGACACAAAATACAAAATCAATATAAATTTTCTTTAGAACTAAGCTGCCAATATATGTAACGTGTTTTGTGTTATACAGGTGCTCCAGGCAGGGCACACCTTTGATTGACAGGCAAATAGATACTGTCTGAATTCAAACTCCCGAAATGAGTCCTCTTGAACAATCTGTGTCAATGCTTTATTTCCTGGATTAAGAAATGCTGCTTGGTCGTCACCATGATCTGCCCCTCCAAAGTCTCTCTGCTTTCCAGTCATGTTAACTGCATTAATTCCAGTTACATTTGAATCATTTTTCATTGTTCACAGGAGAGTTTCTGTCAGACACAAGTAATGTTCCACAAAGGTGTCTAAAGCACAATACTGCCAATCTAAATATCAACTTTACTTGATTACAAAAGCAACAGAGAAGGAAACTAAGCATCATGCACCTGTTTCAAGATAGCAGAGTTCTAGTTCGTCATATTCCCGTAAGGCATCTTCATGAAGATGAGCCATTTCAAACATAAAAGCCAAGCTTTCCTGAGCATAGAATACAAATTTGTTATGATTCCAAAAGATCCTAGAATATGCAGAAAGGAAAAAATTATAAAGAACAACAAAGGTTGGACTGTCTTTCAGAACTATTTATTGCACTTTTTAAGTATAATTCATCACAATAGGTTATAGGATCAACCTTCAGAATGAAAAAGTTGCAGAAGTTCCAGACTGGCATGAGACGCTGTTCACTGAGCTTTCGTATCTCATCCTCATAAAATTGTACACGCCTATCCAGAGTATTTCTGATGCATTCCATTATCTTTGATTCTAGATCCTCCCAAAATTTTGCTTCAGGGAAATGCATATCATACTTGCAGCATCTAGATGAGGAAGAAGTGTTAAAAGCATCAAAAGTGAAAGAAAATAAGTTGTCATTAATGCAATTAAACTAAACATTAAAGAACCTAAACTTGAATAAACAATCTTTCATTTCTCTCACAAATGGTTATTATTTCTGTTTGGTAACTATCACTGATTTGTCTAACTCAACCACTTAAACGTGTAACGTAAATAGTTGATTCTATAATATTTATTTATGTAAGAAAAAATACACATTGGACAAATAATCCTCTATTGAAAGCAAGAATACGATTTACCCTTGAAAGCTAAATTTCCTAGCACCATTTTTGCTTTTTATATTGTCACATCAAGTTCATAATAAGCAAACCAGTATGCAATTAAATAGTTGTTAAGATTCCTAAATGTTAACCATAAGCTGTAATATCTATGAAAAAG
Source organism: Glycine tomentella (assembly GCA_007407185.1). Classification (NCBI taxonomy): domain Eukaryota; kingdom Viridiplantae; phylum Streptophyta; class Magnoliopsida; order Fabales; family Fabaceae; genus Glycine; species Glycine tomentella. The sequence goes on along the minus strand of PYAF01005245.1, from coordinate 1,665,134 downwards.
TTGACAAAACATTAACTTGAAAAAAATATTAGCAAACTATCAGCCAACAAGTCATTCAAACTTTTGTTGGGGCATAGGAGGGTGCACTTGTTGCAAAAGTCCAACTTTTCAAGTTTACCTTTCTCTTTTTTTGGTGTTAAACTCAACTTCAAGTTTAGCATATACTTTCTTCGCCATTTTGCTTGCCTGATCATTAGCTGGATGAGCTTTAGACACAAATACAACAAACCACTCCCTTTCATCATTTTGGACAATTAATTTCAAGCGCGGTTTAAGGATGGTTTTAAATTCATCCAGATCCTGGGAAGAAAAAATAAGAGTTAAACTACACAATAGATCCCACAAGTGAATCAAAAAGTGAAAGGACCATACACCAATAATTGATTAACTCTGTGAAATAAAGCTCCTTATAATTTATAATTGATTAACTCGGCATTCGAAAAACTCGCAAAAGCAGGTAAGGAAAACATCAGTATTTCTTTTCACAAGAAGCAAGAAAACTAGCCATACATCAGTCCAGTTTAACATAACCAATAGCATTTAAAATGCAATCTTCATATCAACAAAAATTACAAATGGTGACTGAGAAAAGCATGCAGAAACAAATCAAGTCAATCCAATGCGATAAATGGATTCATGATTGCAACTATCATGGCTCTGAAGACTGATTAAATAATAATAAGAAAAAAAAAACAAATAGGATGTCATGGAACTAGTAATCATAAAAGCTAGAGTTGTCAGGTGCAAATCCAAAAATGAGGGTTTTCCCTAATAAGGCACTTCATATTGAAGCTCATTGGAATTGAAGCATACAAAGCATACGCACACCATTATCATGTAAGAAACCAGTCATCCTAAAAGCTGAAAAGTTAAGTGCAAGCCCGAAATATGTGTCTAAAACAGACACACTATTATATTTGATGACAGATATTTTTTTCCTAACTGGAAAGGGACAATTCTGAAATTCTTCCAATGAAAAGTAAAAAAGTAAAAGCACCAAACTATGTAATCAATTTTATTAAATGTACTCCAATAATATGTAATTCACCGACCAAATAAAAACCTTTCTTTCTGAAAAATGTAATCAACAAGAAATCACATTACCTCACAGGTGACAAGTACAACAGTCGCATATGGCTCTCGGAACCAAAATAAAAATTGCTCCTGAGGGAACCGGCTACGGAGTCTTGAATCGGTAGTTAATATGAACTCTGCCGGCAATGTGTCAACAAAGACAGGGTTCCGTGTCTTGTTATTCAAAGTCGCCCGTTTGAACGGCAAACGCGCCTCGAAAGCAGGCTTGACAGTTGGCCACAAGTCACTCACATCCTCCACTGAGAATCATTTTGTAGAAACATCAACATAAGATCTCACACATCTAGATCAATGATACTATGATAGCCTAATCTATTATATATTACTGTTTCTACTTGGTCACAAAAGTGAAAACAGTTGAGACTATTTTTGCAGTTGCCAATGGACCTCTCTTTATCTTTGCCTTAAAACGATCACCAGAATACATTGCAATTGAAGTGTTACTAAGCTTAATTGTTAGGATTTCATTTCATTTTGAAGATTAACATCAACAACTATTGACAACACTAATATCACAAGCCAGAAGAATAATTTGCAGTGAAACACAACTAAAACCCTACACTGCGATTTAAAATTCGTAGCTAAAAGAAAAACACGGAACGAAACGGAGCATTTCTACGTGATTGTGAATTCGGACAATGTTTGGAAGGAAAGAACGAGATTGGATCTTCGGTTAGAGAGCGAAGAGATGAAAATAGCAATGAAATACCTGAAATGACGAGGCGATCGGAGGTGTTCTTAATAGTCTGGAACTGAGCGAGGAAGTTGGCCATGCTGGATCTGAAGAATCAGCAAAGATCCATGGAAATGAAATCGTAGAGAGAAGAAAGTGCGGTGGTGCAGTAGGTGAGTGAGGGTGTTGAGTTCGATGAGCGAGTTCGAGTATGGTGAGTTCAGAGAAAGAGAGAGATTGGTCACGGCCCGCAGATCTAGTGCTTCGCGGTGTACACGATCACCGTTTCGCACATTTCATCAGACCGTTGCCTCAGCCGTCATGTGTGTCAGTCTCTTTATATATATAATTTCTTTCTTTTTTTTCAGGAAAAATGTTAACTGCACTTTGCTTCTGAGAATAATAATCAGGGTTAATATACTCTGCATTTTTTTCAATCATAATAGAAGTATTAAATCTGATAGATATATTAACTCTGTTCGGCCGTCGTGAGGTGTCGATTGTATGGTGACGAAAATTTATTTCTATTTTTTTTTTCATTTTTTAGTCCCTTCTTTTATACTTTCTCTTTCTGTTGTTTTTGGTAGTAAGTTTGCATTTTCACTGGACCTATGTTCTAGATCTTTTATAATTGAACTTGTTAACTGAGTAGTTATTTTATTTGTTTTTTATATATAGTGATTCAATTTACCACTTTTACTAGTTTGATAGAGAGGAATGGAAACTAATGAAAAAGGATAGAAGAAAATATTAAATTAAGTTGTTTGATTAAGATAAAAAAGAGTATACTAGAGATAAAAATATTTAAATTAAAATAAGAATAACAAATTATGCAAAATTGTGAGATTCTATTTTGCCATGTGTATGTTTCTTTCTCTCTCAACTTTTACTTCTTTTCTTCTCAATTTGGAATAAAAGTTTAATCACATGGTGCCATAATTTTTTTTTTAAAACTTTCACTCATATCAAACAACCTCTCATTTTCTCTTTCCTTCCATTTCAGTGCATTGCAGCATCTCTCTTTCAGTCGCTTGAACCAAACGGCGCCTAAATGAAATGTCAGGTTATGATTATTCAAAGCCTAGAAAGGTAAATGTTGTATAATTGATTTGTTTTACATTTTTTATTATTGTAAATCATTGTTGTGTTTGTTTATAGACATTTTTGTAGGTGCGTTTGAGGCATGAATATAAGGCGAGGTATCTTGATTAAGTTAATAAGAATTTGACATGTATGAAAAAGTGTTTAATTAAGGAGACACCATTTAAATAGTTAACGTGTTTGGGAGAAAATTATATGACACATTGCTTAAGGAATTAGATAGTAGACGTGAATACGTGATAACATGAACACTATGGATGATATGCGTTGCAGGAAAAAGAAGAAGAGCCAAGTGATTTGAGTATGCAATTTAAATGTAGAACCAAGTTCATTCTTTTGTAATTTTGAACTTATGGTTACATAAGGTACTGTATATGTACTGATCGATTTAGAAAAAATTCATTCTCCAAGTACTTTCATTACTATTTATGTTTTGCCGTTGATATTTTTTTGGCTGAACTATGAACTATTATGTAGAACTTGTATTGGCAAGAGATTATAAATATCATATTATATATATATATATATATATATATATATATAATATTAAATTTAGTGATTTAATGTACTGAACAATGTATGTGGTGTCTTATATTGTTTTTGAAAACATAGTATTTAAAAGAAGCCTTACAACGGTTTTTGATTGTATTTATACTGATGAGCACCATGGCTTATGATTCATCAAGCCTCACATAAGGATTCGTTGAAAAATTATAGTGTCTCACATCAAGCAAATAAAAACAAGAGTATGGGTTAAGACCAAGTTATTTGACTATTTTGGATCATACATATCCAATTCAAGTCCAGACTCTGCTATTGGAGCTGCACTGCACATTCCAACAAGTATAATCTCATTTTTTATGCCATTGCAGTGCAGATACACATTCCACAAAATGTATTCCTTTATTTGCTATATATATGTTGTGTGGATATGGTATCAGCTTGATTTTGTTGTCATGTAATTTGTGTTGTAAATTACTAAATTGTAAACGGCCAAGTGCGAAAGTTTTGTCGACTTTCCTATCAGTACAAAATCCAATGACATATGAAATGCTGAAATTTTTAAAACCATCTTTAGTGCAAGATCTTAGGCAAGGATTTTGAACTCAAGATCTGATCTTCACTGATCTCTCAATAAAGTAATTGAGGAGATCTCCAAAATGGAGGATAAGTTCTTATAGAAGATTTCTTAAGATTTGCACATTATTCAAAAAAGAATAAATTTTCTTCCTTTTTCTCTCTCCTTAAGATCTCAAAATGAGATCTACCATTAAAGAAAAAAATAAAAGAAATCTTGAGAGATCTTTAGTCCTATTTGGCACTATGGAATCTACCAAAAGTAGTCTAAGATCCTAATTTGAGATCTACCACGAAAGATGCTCTAATAGTGTAAAAAAAAATGGCATTTATCATTTTTCAAATACAATTTTTGAGATCACATGCTCTCTCAAATTTGCTACTATTAGTTGGAATAAGTGGTTCTACATGAATATCTTTTGCAGAAAACTCTAGTCCTCCACTTTTCCTTTGGAGTGGATGAAAATCACAATTAACAACTTGCAATTATTTGTTTGTTTAATTTTGTCACAAAAATATTAAAGTAATTTTAAATACAGAACAAAATTATCTATATTGCACATTTAGCTAGAACCTTAAACATTTTGAGTGGCTTGTATGAAAGTTGGTCAACAAAATGTGTTAAAACCAGTTTATCCAAAGCTTGTGAATCTGGAAGAGTCACTGACTCTCAGTTGTTTGTGGCCCATGAACAATGCGTTTCTTGATTAGGCTGATTCTGATTCTGATTCTAATTCTTGATATTCTACTAGTATAAAGACAAAAAAACAAAAGAATATAAGTTGATAGCCTCAAAAGTTTAGACATTTTTTTTATCCAAAAATAAAAATTAAATGCCCTGTAAATCCAATTATGCATTGATGGTAAATAAATATCATAAAATTTTCTTATTTATAATATGAGAAATTTCACTTCAACAAAAAAATAAGAGAAAATATCTTCTTATGAGCTTTTTGTATAAATTCTTTCACAACTAATAGAAATAAGAATAAAAGAGAAAAGTATGCTACAAATAATAATATCATGGAAAGAGATGAAGAAAAATAATGACTGAATGAGTTATGAGTAAGTAATGTAAAAAAATATGTGCCTCAATGTCTTATAATATATGTTTTGAACTTTTACATGGAATTAATTTTATTATTATGTCAATAGTCATTCATTTTATTTTCACTTTTTAATTAATGTCTAATTTTATAGGAAAACGAAATATTCACAATTTATCATTAAACTATATTTTAATAACAAGTTTTTGATGTGTTGTTTTGTATTAATTAAACCAGTCTTTTTAAATTATTTTTCTATTTCAATTTTATAAATAAATACATCTGCAAGGCACGTATACGTTATTCTTTATGAAAATTTATACATTTAAAATATAAATATTTCTTAATCGTTGTTTTTAAGAAATTTGATTTTTTATAATCATCTTAATTATGATTTTTTAACTTCTTATTAGAATCCACCTACCTATACAAGTTTTGATTTTTTGGGTCATTATGATAATAATTCTTGATTCAAAACTAAGTAATACTTAAATTTTGTTTCTCCCAAAAGTGATTTGATTTAAAATTTAATGGTTACGAAATATTTTTATATAGACATTTAGTTATAATTCGTAGTTAATATAATTTTTAAAATAAGTATATAAAAATTAATAAATTTATTATATATAATAAACTATGATTGATTCACACCATGAAACTTTCATCTGTTTGATTTATGCCAACCAATAAAATATTTTCTTTGCTTTGTTTTTTTCCTATAAATATTTTTTTGCTAGATAAAGACAATGATATTAATTTTGCGGACTTTATTTAATTAATTAATTTTGCATTTTGTGATATACAATAGATCCACGTCTTTTATCTGTTTCATGTGAATCACTAGAACAAACTTACGTACCTCACATTCATTCCACTCCGCTTAACAACCCCTTCTCGTATTGTCTCCGAAAGCACACCAAATTAACCTCACGCCTTATCACCAAACGACAGCAACAACCACGCGCGTTTCGCACCTCACGAACTCGGATAAGCAAACGCAGCGTCGTTGACTCGTCACTCGCAATTCGCAACTAGGCCTCGCACGGCGATGGCGTCGGTCCAAAGCACCGTCGCTCCCCGCACCTTCCTGCCGTCAATTCCCAAGCCGAGAGCTCCGCTTCACGCCGCGAAGTTCGTTGCCGGCGGCGCGCACAACTTTCCGAGCTTGTCTCGCAACCTCATTCTCTCCGGAAACAAACGCGCGGTGGCGGCGAACTCGGCCGCGGAGGAGTTCGACGTGATGTCGGTGCAGAGCGACGACATCACCGACCAGCAGGAGGGCGTGGTGGTGAGGCGCGTCGAGATGGAAGGCGGAGACGGCGAATTGGCGACGCAGGTGAGCGGATTCGGATCCAACGAGGGCTTGCTGTCGTTGGAAGGGTTTTCTTCTTCATCTTCGTCGTCGGCTTCGCCTCTGGTTGGGAGTGAGAGCGAGGAGGACATGGAAAAGCTAATTGATAGAACTATCAATGCTACGATTGTGCTCGCCGCTGGCACTATCGCCGTCACAAAGCTTCTCACCATTGATAGCGATTATTGGCATGTAAGTCAAAACGCTCAACAAAGATCAATGCTTAGCTTATCTTCAACTGAATTTGTATTATTCTCAGAAATCATAATTAATCGTTTTTTAATTTCAATTAGAAATATTTATTCTTGATATGAACACGCAGTAGTTACTAATTCGGATTAAGGCCTGGGTAGATAAACTTTTCCGTGAGTAGAAGAAAATAAAAAGAAAAAAATGAAACAAGTGTCTTACTATGAACTAAATTTAGCTTTATGTCTAAGTTAAATCAGCATTTGGAGAGGTTAAATAAGAGAGTATGTACAAACTAGCTTATGCATAAGCTAAGTTTAGCTTATGAGAAGTCTCTGTTTTTGGAGAAGTTAGATAGGGGAGCTTCTATAAAATTTAAGTGCATAAGTTAATTTTAGCTTCTTACTCCAGTACGTGCTTATGGACAATTTTATCCGAACAAGGCCTATCTCGGTACACTGGTTGAAATTTGTTTAATTTATTTATTATTGAGGGTTGAGGTTTACTTTATTTGCTATGGTTTGTGATTATAGGGATGGACGCTATATGAGATACTAAGATATGCGCCTCAGCACAACTGGTCTGCTTATGAGGAAGCTCTTAAGACAAATCCAGTTCTTGCCAAGATGATGATTAGTGGGATTGTTTACTCTATAGGGGACTGGATTGCACAGGTGTGTTTCTCTGTAATTTATTAGCAGTTGACTTCAATTTAGATACAAAACCAAGGTTTATAATGCATTGTGGTTTAATTACTCCTGGTTTTGCAGTGCTTTGAAGGAAAACCTTTGTTTGAGTTTGACCGTGCACGGATGTTCAGATCGGGGCTTGTTGGTTTTACTCTTCATGGTTCTCTTTCTCATTTCTATTATCAGTTTTGCGAGGTAGAGTGTAATGCTAATGCTCTTTTTCTTGTTCCGTTTGGTTCTTGATATTTCTTTTGAGTTGATGTACTAAGCGTCTTTTCATTTAACCAGGAGCTATTTCCCTACAAAGAATGGTGGGTAGTTCCTGCCAAAGTTGCCTTCGATCAAACTGCATGGTCAGCAATTTGGAACACCATATATTATACTGTCGTTGCATTACTGCGTCTTGATCCTCCTATGAGTATTTTAAATGAATTGAAGGCAACGTTTTTTCCCATGTTGACGGTAAGAAAGCCTTCTGGCTTTTCATATTTATTTCATTGAAATAATTCTTTTTCTTTGAGAACAAATTAGAACATGGACACTCCATTTTGGTGCTGTGTACCACATACTGACTTCGTGTGTCTGACAAGCATCATCAGATGTCCAGTTTATTTTTATTTGGCTTAGACCTGGAATGGATGTGGCTGTTTGCAATTTTAATTATTTCTTATATTTTCTTACACAGGCAGGATGGAAGCTATGGCCATTTGCCCATCTCATTACTTATGGTGTGATACCGGTTGAGCAAAGACTTCTCTGGGTGGATACCATAGAGCTTATTTGGGTGACCATACTTTCCACGTATGTCTATCTGGGTTTATTTTAAAATGCTACATATGAGAATTTAAACATTAATAACTTCATAGTTCATACTATGCTTGTTGAATCTCCATCTGATGCTGTTGCTGTTGCGAATTGGGATGCAAATTGATCATATAAAGATTGGCCTTTGCATTTCATTTTGTCTTTTCCGGTTTGCTTTTGAGAGGTGATCTCTATATAGAAGTTTCCCTCTAGTAGAAATTTTGCATAATGAAAAGCAAAACCTGCCTGCTGCACATTGTTCTCCTAGAAAATACATAAGATGACTCTACCTTACGTTGTTTTGAGAATATTTTAGTTTATTCTTGTTTTTCTTTCTGGAGGAAGGTATATGGGGAAATTTTGTATTACTGTTAATTAGCAAATTCACCTGCTTCTGTCAAGCTTGTTCAGGGAATGCCGAGGTTGATTGATTCTAATTTTAGCACTTAGCAGTCTAAATCAATAAAACATTTCCAGCTTTTCCTGCATTATTATTCGTGTGAAAATTTTGTATTGCTACTCACGTAGGCTTTTGTGATCAATAGATTTTCAAATGAAAAATCAGAAGCAAGAAACTCTCAGTCTATGGTGGCTTCAGAAGTGAAATCGACGACATCTGTTCATCTTCCCGAGGTACATGATAAATTAATAATTATTATGAGCATATTTATAAATTGCGAAAAAAAAAATTATATGGCTTTTGGGCATTTTTAATTTTTTTTTTTTGTGTACAGGAGTAACGAGTGGAGATATGACCAGAAGCAGTACTTGGGAGAAAAATGGCTTTGCAAAAAATTACTTCATCAAACATGTCATGTTTGAAACATGTACATGAGAAAAGATGTGAATTCTTTTGTTTCCCGATACAGATGACTTCCCATAAATAATGGTAATTTCTCTATACGAATAATGAAGATATTTGATGTGTGACTCAGCTCATAGGTGTACCATTAGTGGGAAATTTTCAGTTCATGTGAGGCTAGAGTGCACGGATATATTGTATGTGATGTGTGGACCTGGCTGATTCATGAATACATAGAAAAAAGTTATATCGTGATCCAGGCCAGATTGAAGAACTGGATTTATTTAGATTTGTGTAAATCATGTGGCTGGTAGCCTACAGCGGCGAAAGTATCAAAAGAGAGAGTAATTTTTTAAAAAAAAATTATGAAATGAGAGATTTAATATCCAAATAGAGATAAGTTATAAAATGATTCACGACTTTTGATTAAATTAATTAAATGAGAAAATTAATATCCAAATAAAGATAAGTTATAGAGTGATTCACGACTTTTGATGATAAAATCATGAAAAGTTGGATGAATTTGATTTCATTTTTATTTTTTTAATTGAAGTCAAAGAAAGTGAATGATTTCTTTTATTTTTATTTTTATTTAAAGTCGTAAAACAATTAACGACTTCAAAACATAGTTGTGAAATTTAGTTCGGTTATTGAATTGGTTGAGATAGTGGATTAATGGTCCAATTGGTAAGTTAATAATTGGTTTGGTTTGATTTCATATATATTAAAAATTTAAAATTATATATGTATATATTATGTATAAGTATGTAACTGAGAGTTTATTTATTCTCCAAAATCTAAATAAATAAATAAATCTTAATCTTTTTTATAAAAAAACAGTCGGGTCAAACCAGATCAATCGAGATCCGGTGACCAACCTGACCGGAACAACTCGAATTAATTGTATAACTGGTTCAAAAGGAGAACCGACCTGATTAGGTCACTGAGTCCCGATTTGGTCGACTAGTTCGAATTTTATAACACTGTTCTAAAGTCATTTAATTTTTTTAATTAATTATTTGAAGTCATAAAAAGTTATACCACTTCAAAGTCATATAATTTTTTTATTTTTAAATTAATTTTTAAACATTTTAAATTATTTTTAATTTTTAATTTCTAGCGTTAAGCTTTTAATATTTTTGTTACTAATATTAACAAATAATATTAAATAATTTTTAAATATCTTTTAATTAATTTTACATTTATCATTAAATAAATTAATTATATTTTTAGTATTATTAATTAATTTTTAGCACGACTTCAAAGTAATTAAAAGTTCTCATGGACTTTCAATTGATAAAATCATGAGATAGGGTAACACTTTAAAGTCTTGATAAGGATTTTAACTATTATCATTATATTATTATTATTTATTTAAAATTGTATAAGTTATAATTATAAATAACAAAAATACTTTAGGGTTTTAATTAATATTACTATTTATTGATAAATGTTATAAGTTATAATTTATTTGTAACAATTTTGTTAAATCAATTCACATTTGTGGAGGACTTTAATGTTATGGAAGACTTTAATTACTTTAAAGTCATGTTAAAAATTAATTAATAATATTATATAAAATTATTGGTTTACTTAATAATAAGTGTAAAAATTAAGTAAAAGTATTTAAAAAGAATTTAATATTATTTGATAAATTTTAAGTTAATATAATTAAAAATTATTTTAAAAGAATATAATATTATTTTACAAATTTGAAGTTAATATTATTTGTCAATGTTAGTAATAAAAATATTAACATAATGCTAGAATTTAAAATTAAAACTAAGTGGTTAAAATTAATTTTGAAAATATTTTTTTTGGATGATTTTGAACTCTATAACCTTTTATGACTTTAAATAACTAATTATAAAATTAAAGGACTTTGAAGTTATTAATTGTTTTGGCTTCAAGTAAAATTTAAAAAAAAAGGTAAAAAAAAAAAGTCGTCTATCTTTTTACGACTTCATTACATCATGAGTCACCCTATGATTTATCCTTGTATTAATTTAAAAGATTTCTCATTTGATAAATTACAAAAAAAATTATATCCCTTTTGTACTTTCGCTGCCTAGAGCATGCTGGCCTCTTTCACTTTGCTATTGTTATCTGAGTAGCTGTTAATCACATCACTTATCATTGATCTTTTATTCATTCGCATGAATTGATAAAAGTTGATAGAATGATGAATTTAAGATAAGCTATCTGGAGATCAAGAATAGTTTAAATAGTAAAGTTTTTGTATCTTTTGAAGGATTAATGTTCAATGACACTCACAAAAGTATAAAATGTTAGAAAAGAATAGCATAATGTTAGAAAAGTATTATATCATTGTACAACATATGAAAAGAAAACATTAATCATGCGTGCATACTCAAAACTAAATAAATTTGCAATCCTGGAACTATAAACAAAATAAATAAATATGGTGTTCACATCCTATTGCTGCAAATAAACCTTGATAGAGACATGGATTATTCTTTATTATTATTTTTTTCTTTGTAATTCCTTACTGATTAACGAATGTCTAAGAATAATTAAGACGCGATGTTTGCATATCAATTTTGAGAAGAAAAAAAAATATAATCCAATAGTATTATGTGATATGATTCGATTTGAATTGTTGATAGAAAATAATCTATCCAATCCAATATAAAAAATGTGACTTGGTTTGGGTTGGAGTTTTTGATTTTTTATCAATACATCCTTAACCACATTTTAAATTTCTAATTTTAATTATTAAATGCGTTTAGATCCAAATATTGAATTATATATGCAGCATGATTATACACATAAGAAATTGTTATTTTCTAAATTAAACATGTACCCTTAAGTCTTAAATCTTAATTATCAACAAGACATGTTTAAAAATTAAAATTTAGTAACTCGTAAGAGGATTCCCATTTTCAAAGTACAAAAGTAATAGTTGTATAACATGCGTATATAAAATAAAATGCATCCTGGTATGCATGTAAATGTAATGCACATCATTGACATTAGTATTAATATTATCGATTTGGTCAATTGCGGAGACATCAACAAAAAATTGAACTAAATCAATCAATTCTAAAAAAAATGCAATAAAATTAAAAAAAATCAACTTGCTTTGATTTTGTTTTTTTATAATTATTTTATCGATTTGGATTTCAACATCCTAAATTAACAGGACAGAAAAAGAACTCAAACTAATTTAAGTATTGTGGGATAAAATTTATAAAAAGATAATACATAAGATTAGAGCAGTGTTGCCTCATGTAACTCTGGTGGATTGGACATAGTTTTAATAAGTGATTTTAACAAGTGAAGATATAAAATTGGTTTAGTGATGAAGATAGAAGAAAAAGAAGAGAAATCAAGGATTCAAATTTTTCTCTAATAAAAAACTAAAAATAATAAATATTAACATTTGATGATGAAAAAAAAAAAAGACTCTAATAAGTCTAATTAAAAAGGAGAAATGACACAGAAAAGAAGTGAAGACAGACAGATGGTGCATTGTACAAATAGATAAATTGAAATGTTAGAAAAAAGGATGAACGAGAGGTGGGAGTGAAGGTGATGACGGAAAAAGAAAGTCCCCCCAGAGGAACAGAGGAAGTGCTACTACTACTCTACTTGCTGTAATCATTATTAGTATTTGCAATTGTTTTCTTTATTATAATCCCTAGTTATATGATTAATTTAATTGAGTAAATTATTTTTCGATGGTGCATGGCTAACTAAATAATTAATTATAAATAATCACTTAACTAATTATTATTAAATCATTATAATTTATATCATATTTTATTATTATAATTAAGAAAACAGACTGGACATTGATAATATAAAATAAATTTATATGATTATTTAATCATAAATAATTATACATGATAAATTTGTTGATTTTTATAATAATTATCTTAAAAATTATATCAACAATGATTATTTTAATTATTAACAATATAAAAATATTTTATACTATTAATAATCATATTGTTACTTAATCTTATTCTTATCAATTTATATAATATATCATATCCTATCATAAATTTTGTGCTGGTCTTTGAATTGAACAAGGGGGGATGTTAGTGCTGCTCCTGTAATTCTGATTTCATATGGTGATGCTCGAATGATGCAAATTTTGGTTATTTCGATATTGATATATCCATTAAAAACATTATTTTTCATATATATAGTTTGTTTTGTGTAAACAAATTTTCTTTGGTTATAAAAAAATGTCATTTTCTTATTTTACATATAATTTTTTTAATCAAAATATTTAATAAATAATAATATAAAAAAGAGAGTTGAATAAAATGATATAAAATCATCTTATCAAATACGATACACTAAAACCACAAAAAAAAAAACAATTATGATAGTTTTAAAAATGTGAGTTATAGTAGGAATAAATTACTGTATGAAGTATGAAATAATTTTGAATTTAAATTTATATCTTTTGAGTTGATATGTGTGAGATATACTGAAAAAAAAATCTAAATTCTATGATAAAAAAATGTTTTAATTCCTATAAATATAGTTTTATCCTTTTTCAAAAAAAATTAAAGATTGTTTTTTAGTTTCAAATCTTATGATTATTTACATGATATACATAAGTTATGTTACATTATATGTTATCTTTTAATGATTAAAGTTTTATAGTTAAATTATCTATAAAAAAAAGTTATTTAGTTTTATGTATGATAGGTAACAATTAAGTAAATATAAGAACTATTTAAAAAAAACATTTACGAAGACTAAAACAAATAAAAAGACTAAAGACTAAGACTAAATGAAGTCAAGTTTATAGAAATTTAACTTACAACATATTTACACCTAAAATTAAATTTTGGATAACCTATTAAAACAGATTCTTGTTATATCGAGTTATCATGTAATTAATTGCGCAAATTTTAGGTGTTTTGCATTGCATATATGCATAATCTTATCAATAGACTCTTTCTAGTTTTTTTATATCTTTTAGTAGATAAAAAAAGATTAGAAACTCTTTGCCACTTGTCATAGCCTTGCCACTGTCTTTCTGTTATTAAGTTATTATCATTATTGTGCTATAAATAAGTTGAGAACAAAAGTGTTGAACACTTCAACAACTCTTAATAAAGATTAAAAATCGACATATGGGGGGAGCAAAGAGTTGCTCTTGTTTTGCAGCAATAGCTGTGGCCTTGGTTTTGCTACTTCTGAATGTGGCTGTGGTTTGCAATAGAGGCAAGACAAGCACATTCATTAGGAAGGTTGAGAAAACTGAGGACATGCCACTTCATAGTGATGTATTTGTTGCCCCTTCTGGCTATAATGCTTCTCAGCAGGTACATCTTTTTCCTTCTATAAACATCTTAGAATTTGGGTGTGACATTACCTTTTGTATACATTATTTTTGTCACATTACTGGTCAATGTAGGATTTTCATAGCATCCCTTAAGTTTATATTACTAAATATTTGTGGATGGTATGGTAAAAACAAGTAAAAGGTAGTTTGATAGACTCAACCATAACTATTAGTATAATCTATGATACAATTTTAGATTTTATATTTTAGCCTAATTCAACCTTAAAGATTAGTTTATCTATCAAGAATTACATTCTACTTATATACTTTATTTTTATTATATCAGTAGTCGATGCGAGATCTCCATTATTTCACTACATTAATTAATATCTTTTATTGGTGACAAATTAACATGTTTTTGTATTTGTTTTGTAGGTTCATATAACACAAGGTGACCAAGTGGGAAGGGCCATGATCGTGTCATGGGTTACTCTGGACGAACCAGGAAAGAGTCTAGTGCATTACTGGAGTGACGCCAGCCCGCACAAGAGAGTGGCCAAGGGAAATCATGTCACCTATAGATACTTCAATTATTCTTCTGGTTCTATACATCACTGCACCCTTAGAGATTTAGAGGTAAGAGGGCATTAAGTACTGCAACACCTAACTCTTATCTATTTTATTTTGGCAAATGGTGATGGCACTGGTATTGGGAAGTGTAACATTGTGTTACTCATAATCTTTTTTTATACTCTTATAATTTCTACAATAAATATTTACTCCTTTTATTAGGGTACTGATTCATAAAACCCTTTATTTTATCACACATTAGTAAGGTTGTTAACTCAACTTTTTTCATTCTGGCAGTTTAACACAATATTATTATGAGGTTGGAATTGGGCATACTACCAGGAAATTTTGGTTTATGACCCCTCCAGAAGTTCACCCTGATGCGTGATATGCGCTTAGCATAGGGTCCTTTCCAAGCTTCTAAAACCCCAGAATCATTGATAAACAGCTTAGAACTGCATATAATCATGATAGTTGTTGATGATTCCATTCTTTTCAATTGCCATGCTAATTTAAACATATTTGTAGCAGGAAAGCACTCAATTCAAGCCATTTGGAAGCTCTGGAAGTTCCACGCCTCAAGCTTGAAGTCCCACGCCTCCAGCGTGGGAAGAAGCCTCCTTTTGCAAATCTGTCTGGTAGGCCACGCCCCAGGCGTGGGA
>PYAF01005245.1:1619904-1638037 GCA_007407185.1 Glycine tomentella | reverse complement strand
TTTTTTTTTTTTTTTTTTTTTTTTTTTTTTTTTTTTTTTTTTTTTTTTTTTTTTTTTTTACAAATCCTGGTTATTATTCACTCTCTCTCTATTATTTTTTTATTCATAAAAATTAAAAGGTCTCAGAAATTTACAATTTACGTATTTGTTCAACCAGCTAAGATATAAATTAAACTCCCTTTGTCTCTACTCTACTTGTTTATATAATTTTTAATATTCCTTTCCTCTCAATAGTCATGGCCTATTATTGACCATAGCTTAATTACATTCCTGCATTGAAGTGCATGTTTGAAAAATTTGTTATTGTTGTTTTCTGGGTGTCTGTCATGAAAGAGATATATCCAAACAAGTGCGTAGTAATTGGTTTGCATGATGTGAAATTGTTTGTTTTGCAGCTTGAATCTATCGTTAAAGTGATGATACTAGCCCGTGTGTGTCGCGAAAAATTATTAGATAATTAATCTTAAAATATCAAATATTTTAATCTTAGCTAATTTTAATATAAAATATATTTATATAAAAATAATTAACAATATTTAATTATATGTTATATAAAAATTAATTGGACCAAAATAAATTTTTATCATCTAATAATTTCTCACGTATATCCTATGATCTCTTTCTCGATCTTGACATATACTCTTATATATATCACTTTTCTCTTCTATAGGATCAACAGTAATTACTAATAATTACTGTCTAATTGATGATATTTGTCACTCTGGTTGTCACTCTTGAATTATTATCGCAAATTAATTTGATATTTTCAGACTATACACAGACACGTCATCTAGAACTTTGATGTGCGCATGTCGAATTGACTATGATTAGGTAGGGTGAAGTGTCAGAGTTTCTGCAGATGAGAGATACTTGAATTATCTGTGTGAATTTATTTGTACTGGATTTGTAGAAAGAAAAAAGAAAAAGAGTAACTTATCCTAAGATATGGGCTGTACGAGTCAATGACATTTTTAGAAGGGAGAAAATAGGGGAAAAAAAATTGACAGCATGAAAAAACTAGCCCCGGATAATCATGGAATCATGGCATCACAAGCCACAAATTCTTTAATTACATTGAGATTAAGATAATGTGATAAGCTTAATTAATTAACTCGATCTTCTATAGGCAGTGCATCAACATCCACTAGGACTTGTTAGGATCATAGCTCCTAAGATGGCATTTGCTCCAGTAATAACATCTTATATATTAAATAATACTATGTGAAGGGATATGATTAGCATATTTATTGTCTTTATGTGTCAAAACATGAAAACAATGAATTATAATAATTAACTTATTGACAATTGATTTTTTATTTATTTATAATGACTACTATATTTTAATTAATATAAAATAAGACAAATATCATCATTTGTTATGGGAAAATTTTCGTTTTCAAATGTTGAGAACGAGATCAGTAGGAACAAAATTCATAAACTGAATTGGGGCGTATAAAATCAGAAAAGTCCCTCGCTAATAATTAAGTTGCACATGTAGATCTTCCTACATCCCATAGGACGTGGTGAAAATTATTTCATAACAAACAAAAGAATATGGCATACTTTATGTGTTTATTTACTGATGCAAATGTTCCAACTCAATTAGATTCGTCTGGAATAATTCTGGGCAAGAGGATAAAGATGTGAGTGAGACTAATAATCTTCTAGCTAGGTTACATGCAGAGACGTGATCGAGAATTCTTTACCATATGTTATACTTGAACAAAAGAAAATCTCGTTACTATTGTGCTAACTTAACCTTCATGGCGCATAGATAAAACCAATGAAAATTAAGTCATTATATCAAGCTCTTGAGAGAACAATATACACAATACAGTGACAAACCATAGTCACCAATTTGGCTTTAATTAAAATATCAATAGATCGTTGTTCTACAGTATATCATCCACACAAAGCTCATTTGTATCCTAACTGATCAAGGTATGCATATAACAACTGAGATGAAATAGATTTTTAATTTTAAATATTTGAATACATTAAGAGCACACCACCATTTTTTTATTATTTACATACCAATAAAAGAAGCAAATATCTATATATACGTATAAAGCTATATTAAAGTTTAACTAAAAATATCCCATGGCTTCACCCTCACCTTTGGTGTTGTTATTGATTGCAGCTACCTCCAATGGTTGAAGAACTTCAATTCATTGGATGATGAGGCCCATCTAATTGATCAAAGTCTAACTACTGCTTCCAAATTCCTAACAACCAAAATCTCAATATCCCATTAAAATCTTTACAATCTAATAGTGTAAGTTTCCACCAGCTGAGGATCATATCGTATATCCTTCTTATAGTAATTCAATATCTCCTTGTTCATCAATAAATAAAAACCTGAAATTGTTCTAAGCATACCAATTCATTCCTGGTATTTGGTATGTTGTTCTAAGAAGTCCATCGCCTATTGAGCCCAACATTGACTGTTGGTGCAATGAAGGGGTTTGAGGGAGTTGATTAAGCAGAGTGGCAATAGAGGAAGCAGTGCCATTCTCTTGATCAGCCCTCAGAACACTTCCATGATTATTATTGTCCCCACTTTCCAAATTGAACCTTTTGTTCGAAGATGATGTTCCTGCCACATCCTCATCGTTCCAATACAGTGATGAGAGTGTTCTCTTAGAAGTGTTTGAAGAGTGAGTCATGGTTGGTACAAAAGAAAGCTCTGCCTTGGATCCCCCTAAGTGAGATGACATGGATCCAGGCGTAGTAGTAGCAGTAGTAGTTGTGTTCATCCCTCCGTTGTTATTACCTATCATCATCCCTTCCAACAAGTTGTGGTCATTTTCCAACATTGCACCGTTGTTGTAGGCTGTGGTCATCTTTGAAAAAAGATGATGAAACCTCGCACTCATGTGGCCCACGTTGATGGATGGAGGAATCCCTCCAATCATGTCATCCATTGAATCTTCCCTGTCATGCTCCATGGGTGACCTATGAGTGTTGCTCTTCTTGTAGATTCGGCACAGCACCCAATCATCAAGCTAGACACACACCAACACAAAATCCAAAAGCACCAAATTCAGAAATTACCCAAAGGGATAGATAGGTATATAAAGCATAATAATTAATTCATGGACAAAACTTAGATAGAGTTCCTATCAAAATTAGACTTCAATTCTTATTAAGATACTGTATTACTATAAAATAATTTTATACGGACATTCAAAAGAAATTATTCATCATATCACAACAACGTTTTATCGCATTAACAAATATGATAATGTGGTAAATGATCAAATTTCTAATGAAAATTTGACATGTATACAAAATCAAAAAATAATGAATTACCCTTAGAGTGTTTTTCTTGTTGCCCAAGTCACAACCAGGAGGAGGCCTATTGTTAGGCTTGTTATCAGCAAGCCTATACTCATGCATGATCCAATTGGTTTTGATCCCTCTTGGGGGCTTCCCTCCATAGAAAACCAAAGCCTTCTTCACCCCAACCTTTTGGGTCCCACCAGAGGTCAACACAGGCTTATCAGTCCCAGTAGCCTTCCAATACCCTGATGTGGCCGCCCTGTTTGGCCTTGCGCCGTTCGGATACTTCCTGTCCCTCGGTGTAAAGAAATACCACTCCTGCTCCCCAAACGCGGCCTTAGCTGTTAACCACAAACAAAATATAAAGAAAAATCATATTAAAAAAAAAAAAAAAAAAGCAGACCCATTTGAGTTTTGAACGTGAAGTTTGAATCTTTTGATTCGTTGGATGAAATTAATTGAAGAACATACCGGGTAGCTCCCATGGATCGAACTTGTAGAGATCAACCTCGGCGATTATGGCTACCGGAAGAGGAGCAGAAGCTGTTTTTTTCTTGAGGTAGTGAACCACAAGCTCTTCATCGGTGGGGTGGAACCGAAACCCAGGTGGCAGGTTCGGTTGTTGTGAACCGCTTGATGAGTCGGTGCTCTCCATGGTCACCACCGAACAAAGCTTAATTTTATGTAGTTTTCTTTTCTTTTAATAACTAAGGTGGGTTTTGTTTTCAATTGGTGGCTATGTTATGGCTATGGCTTCTTCCAAGGAGGAACACGTTATATTAGTTTCGGACGAAATGTTTTGTTTTTGTTACCCCACATATTAAGAGTGAAGCCCATGTTTTATACCGGTACGGGTGTGGGGAGTGATCGTATGTGGGAGGGTTTATTTCAACATCCAATGGTAGCGCGACATGATAGAGGATCAGGGTTAGTTTGGTCTTTTTGGGTGGGAGGGATTTTCCCTGTGGAGTGAGGTGGCGGCGGGTGTATGGAAGAACGGGTGGGTGTGTGATGATGACGTGAACTGGAATTCTGGCCGTTGAGAGGTTGACACGTGGGATTCCAAGTTGTGGACAAGTTGACACGTGTGTGAGAACCAAGGGGAACTGTGCTATTTCTTTATTTAATTTGGTTGTGTGGGTTTTTTCACTGATAGTGATTTTTAATTGTAGTAAGTGTTGTGGAAGAAAAAGGGTACAATGGAATGATAAGTGTGAGGTGAAGATAAGATGCTTGTTGGGGGGATGGAGCCACCAATCCATGTGTAACAAAAAAATTACCATGCTAATCATGTGGGGTCCATGCCATAATCCCACTTTCAAGTTTCAACCATGTGAATGGTAACAATACATCATTGTTAGTCATGACATGGCTTATCATCAAGATAGTGGCTTGTGTTTATATTTTTATATTCTTCTTAATGGTTTGAGTTGGTTGGAAAAAAATAAAGAAAAGTCACTTCAATTCAATGTTAAGAGATAGTAATATTTTTTAATTACATGTTTTTTTTTACATAAAATAATTTTATTTGAATTGAATAATATCCTTTAATACTTTATTAAAGATAATATGATATGATAAATACTTACGAATAATAATAATAATAAATTGAGGATATATTCATAAATTGTGACTGAACTGGTATATTTTTTTAAATCATATTGAAACAAAATATACTGAATTAGTATGTATTTAAATATATATTTTATATATACGTTAAATCATAAAATTATGTAATAAAAAATACATACAATTATAATAGTATATTTTTTCTTTTATGTGAATTATATTTGACTCGATAAATATTCAAACATGCATTTAGAGTATATTTATTTTAATATTTAAAAGTTTATTTTTAAGAATTTAAACGTGGAAATATAATCTTTTCATGTTTGCTATGAATTTTAAAAATTATTCTTGGTTGTGTTTGATTTGACATTCAATCACGTTAAACGATAAAACTTTTGAGAGAAATTGCAAATGTGTCTTGAGATGCGTAATTTATAGTATAAAACAAATACATGCTAAAAAAATTATTTTCTAACTCTGTTATGATTTTCATTTAATTATAAACTATTATTTTTAATTTCTAATCATTTTGAATTTTAAAAGTATTTCTAGACATATTAAATCTAACTAAATATATTTTTAAATCTATTCATAAATAACATTAATGATTATAATACTCGTAATGTTATTCTTTAAAATGTAATAACATAACCTTAAAATTAATGCGCTTAAATTTTTAAGCTCAAAATATATTTTAGTCAAAATTCTTATATGAGACTCGTTGTAAATGGAAACCATGCGCTGGTCTGAAATATATACTTCTTTCTGAGATGGAACAACTAAATTAGAATTATCCTAATATATTTTTTATTGTGAGAAACAAATTAAGATGTTGAGTGAGATTCAATTAATACATACCATCTTAGTTTCGACACACAAAATAAATTGTTTTCTGTGATTTTCGTCTCTAATAGGCTATACTTTATATATTACTATAAAAAAGTATATATATTCCATTTATACTAATTAAACACTCCTTACTATTAGCACTAAAGTGGCTTGAGCTAAAAAGGAAATACTAGTTTAATTTATTATTTTTTTTCATTTAAGATTGGAATTCTAATCATATTAATGATCAATTGCACCCCAAAAAAATCATATTGATCAAAATGCAGCACATTCTAAGAAAAAATGAAAAAAGTATGTATATATTAATTTGTACATAATAAAAAATCAGTGCTCTTTATTGCTAGTCAATAATTAATTTTCAAGATGTTAGAGATGAACAATTTAACTTCGACTACAACATTCAACATGGTGATACTGATTAATTGTAATCACAAGAGATTAAGGGTCTGAAATTCAATGTATATAATTAGAAATTCCATTAATTGCTTAATTAATTATCGGGGTTGTAAAAATTGAAGAAAAAAAACTGTTTGATCAAGGAAAGAAGGATTCAAGAAAATCTTATTCACAAATATGTTTAAAATTTTATTTTTACTTTTGACATATACCAAAATGTCTTCAACGACTAACATGTTAATTTAGGTATACCGGAGTTGGAATCTCTTAAAGAAATCTTGAATTCAACTCTCTTAGAAATAATAATAATAATAATAATAAAAGCGATAAGGAGAGAATCTAGTAAAAATTGTATTTATATGCATTCAATTAAAAATTGATTAAGAATTCAAATATTTATGAAATATGTTTCAAGTTCTGTTCCAGATTGTAATGATTTTACAATTATATGTTGTCAAAATATTAGAGAAGCACTACTTAATTTAATTTGTTAGAATTTGCAACATTTTGATATTAAAGAGAGGGAGGAGCACAAGGTGGATATTTTAACACATGGATTTCAAATTCCTATCATGTCTTTGACTAAGGCGAGTGAAGAGTGAAGTTGATGTACATAGCTGATAGCCAAGAAGATAGCATGAAGACAAAAAAATGGCCATTAATTGGCTACAATACAATGACCCAATTATCCAATCGACACCGATTGAGGCTTCTATAATGGCTGGGGTCCAAATGCTAATTCCATGTCCGACCAGCGGGTCCCACTTGGAAGTCACTTGCTACAGCCCATCACCTGACACCAGGTGGAGATTACCCGAAGGTGAAAATACCATGTGAAAATACCCTAGCCCTAGGTCTAGCTAACATAATCCACATACATGTTAACATTATATATATAAGGTTTGTCACTGTTAATTCTTATCGTGTTCTAAACTCAAGTAACGCAGTCAGAAATTTTTTTTAGCGGAACAAATATGAAAAAAATTATATCATAAATAAAAATATTTAAAAATAATATAAATTTAATATATAAAAAGATATAAATCATAAATCACATAAAGATAAATTGTAAACATGATGGATTGATGAACAAGTTGACAAAGTCTAGTGAATCTTAATAAAATAGTTTATAATTTAAAATCAAACTCATATGAAGATAAGAGATAAAAAAGACATAATCAATTTTAACATAAAAAATTTAATTGGATAAAAAATTACAATGTCCAAATTGAATAATCAATCCAATGGACAGCTCCACTATGATAATAAATAAGTACATTTAAATTCTGATGGAGAGTTAAAAATCAGACTTGTTAAACGCTTCTATATGATCTCATAATAATTCTCTCAATGATGCAAACATAAACTCTCTAAAGCTCTAATATTATTTGGAATAGAATGCATACTATCAACACAAAAATATGTTTCTATTTATATTAAATTAAACATATGATTTTAACCAATTTTTGAACGCAATCCTAAAAATATTTTATCATATTATACAATACAATATTAAAGATTTTTATTATATTATATAATGTAATCTTAAAAATATTTTATCCTATTTTTTAATATAATATTAAAAAATATTATATCATATTATACAATATAATATTTTTTATTGTCAAATTATTTTTTTAATTTTTAATATTTATATATAATAAAATTTATATTAATAAAATTTTAGAGGGACTGGCCCACCTAGCCCCCTTTTCCGCCCCTGCTAAACACGTACTATATATTGTGTATGGGGATTGTTGTGGTAATTGTGTAACATGATTAATTCACCTATTGGTGTTTGTCTAATATATTATCCCACAGAAGTCATGTCTGTTGATCACAACAACCCTGATTAGACTGTAATGTGAAAGGAAAAATTAATCATGCATGCACCTCTCCTTTCTCTTTAATATTGTCTCTTCTTTTTCAATTTTCAGGAATTTTTTGGGCAAAAATATAAATTAGAATATATGTAGAAACTATTTCATGGACCAACATGCTTTATGGAACACAATCACACAAGACAAGACACAACCTCACTTCATATTGGCATTAGAAAGGGAAATTGTATATATGCATATAATATATGTGATCTTATATAATGGAATCATTTTATAATAAGCAAGCTGAATAATGTTTTTAATATTTTCCAATTTCCACCCCCACAACTATTTTTCACAAAATGAAATTTTACTCGAAATATGATTAAGCAATAAATATAAGTGTTTCTCCTTTAAGAAAATTTAATTACTCCATCCTTTTAAAAATCAGTGTTGTTTAAGTTTTTTCACAAGAAAAAACAAGTAAACAATTCTACTAAATTCTTCTTATTGGTTGTTGAAAAATAGATATACATAGTATTCAAAAACCACCACATATCATTTATTTGGAGTAATATTGAAATAAAATATTTAATGTTTCATTAAAATCTAAATCATTACTTAATATGGATTTTTTTGAGTTAAAATGTCATTTTTTTAAAATGGAAGGAGTATAGTTATCATTTTGCAAGAAATAAAGGTCTATTTGATTATAGTTTTTAAAGTTATTTTTAACTTTATAAAAACAAAAGACCAGAAAAAACTTATATGGGTAATTTATTTCAACATGTGTATTAAAAATTATTTTAATAATTAAAATCATAGAAACAAGAAAACAAAAATAAATTAAAATTACTTTCCTATTTTCTTTTTAAGCTTGATGGCATTCTCTCATAATAATATATAAAACATTTCTTGATCTCGTAAAACATGTAACTACAAATATTGATGTCTCGTGTACATTTTCTTTAAACTCTGTTTTTGAAAACTTTTTAATAAACAAAATTTTATTCTATTTTATTTTTTTTAAAAAACCTATATATATTAAAAACAAGCTTTAATAATTATGTTGAAAACAAATTTGAAAACTAAAAAGCGATAATCATTTCAAAAAATCTAAATCTTTCTATTAGACTCAATCTTCGCTGGTATACTCTTGATTTTTTTTTTTTTTTTATATTTAAAGCGATAATCATTTCAAAAAAATCTAAATCTTTCTATTAGACTCAATCTTCACTGGTATACTCTTGATTTTTTTTTATATTTAACTAATGTATAATTTATGAATTTTTTTGGGGGGAAGTTTTCTATAATTGTTGGAAAAAGAGAGTTTTTAATTTTTCAAAAGAAACAAGTACATGCATGTGCGTTTGCTTGACAGATCCTTATAACCGTAAAGCCATCTATCTTAATTTTTTTTCTGTTGTAAGCAGTATTCACATTTCAGTCTCATAATAATTATAAGTTCAAGATCGGCGGAGACAGGCTCAACATGGATGAGCAAGAGTACTTTAATTTGAATTCTAATTTTTCTCGGATAAAAAAAAAAAGAACTCTTATTTTTAATATAATTAATAATTAACTTTAGGAAACACATATTTAATAGATTTTTCCAAAAGTAAAAGAAGCAATTACTTTTATAATTCCACAATAAAAAGTTCCAATTAAGAAGATGACGATGATTGAGTTGATACCATTTTAAAGGTGTACCTCACTGATATCTTCATCCAAGATTCTCCAGCATGTATCAGATCTTATTTGTCACTTTTTTAATCCATATAGGATACATTTTCTACAGCCTCAAAGTTTTCACTCTTTATTATGAGCACGATAGGGTACCATATAAGTATATATTCTTACGAAAAAGATGTTTACTTTTTCGTTTTGTTTTTTGGAATATCCTCAGCCACTATAAAACGTATAAATAGTTAGCTACCATGCATAATCGCATAAAGATTAAAACAATGTTAGGCTGCAAACTAATTTTCGGATTTGTGTACAATTATTCATAATCGTATAGGTGATGACTATACCAATGTTTAATTGAGAAATGTCTAGAATCTACTGCTTTAATAGAAGTTATGTGCGTAAAGATAGACTTAAATTTGGATACGCGTAAACATTTTATTCTTAATTCTGAGTACAAGATTAAAGACTATATTATATGCTCGTTATCATATATATATGCATTAATTTCTACTACTCACCAATTTGTGAAAGTGAAAGAAAACTTGGTGTATTATTCAAGGAACGTGACCTCTGTGTGTATTGATACTATAGATATTATAAAGTTTTTTTTTAAAATATTTTAGTAGTATGATGTATTGATATATCAATTTTCTTTACCAACAAAGTTACTTCTTGTTTTTTTTTTCGCAGCAAAAAGTATTATTATTATATATGTGCAGTTTGTAATTTGACACATGTTGTGAACAAATTAGCAAACTAATGAAGATTTACATCAGAAACCCAACGTTAATCCCTTCACAAATACCAGCTGACTAAAGTAAACATGAAAAACACCCAAGCTGCATAACTGCAAAACGAAGAATGGATATTAAACACAGCCCCTTTAACAGCCAAACGTAAACACCACCAGAAGGCACAAACTTAATGTTTATATTGATAGTTTAAGTTTATAAGTATAATATTGCCATCTTATACTGTTAGTATAAATTTAATGTTTAAGTTGATAGTTTAATTTTTATATATTAGACAAACTCTAAACCAATAGAGATAAACTCAATAACAAAAATGTTAGTATATGTTTTGTTTATTTTATAATTAATAATTCAATTTTATTTGTTTAGAAAATAGCTAGCTAGGATTTTAGAAGTAACCGTTTGAATTCAAAACTAGCTGCTTGTGTCAAAAAATGATGCACTCTTATCATAATATACAGGTATTAAGATACATAATTTATACACAAAACAGTAAAGGAGAAAAATAATTTCAAATTAATTAACCATTAAAAGTTGTTGAGGAATTCGACAGATACATATCGTGGTTATACAGTTGTTAGGCAATTGAATTACATAAGCATGCACCTAGGTCGAATCCATAGTCAGCTGATACCATGTTATCTAACAATCGAAATCCATCTCTTGTGGAAAAATGTATTTTCTCCTTTATTTTATCTTTTCGGAAAGCAGAAGAAAAAGGGTAACATTGTGCTTGCGCCATAACATTTATTTTGTCTTAACTTGATTTTTCTCCTAGTTCACTTAGGTAGTCACTTGATATATAATATAAGAGTATCTTTTTAGTGGTAGATCTTAAATTGAGATCTTAGACTATTTTTTGGGTAAATCGCATAGTATTAGTAGAATTAAAGATCTCTCAATATCTCTTTCATTTTTTTCTTAAATGGTAAATCTCATTTTGAGATCTTAAAGAGAGAAAAAAAAGAAAGAATTTTTTTTTTTTGAATAATGTATAGATCTTGAGAGATTTAAGCTCAGATCAGATCTTAAGCTCAAGATTCTTATTCAAGATCTTGCACTAAAAATGTTAATAAGATGCGCTTCATGGACTGAATAGTAACATGTAATAAATTCACCTAACACATAGGAATTTATTAGAATAGATAGTAGATTTAAGTCATTATGTACCATCCCAATCTTTCATAAATGCTGCATTTATATGGTTAAATATAGTAGATACGTCCCTCAACCATTTTACCTATATTAAGAGATAACACATGGAAGTTTTTCAATCATGTAGGGAGGACTGGAGAAGGTAGAATAGATCATGCAACAACATGCATTAACAGGAAGAAAAAAGTACAGTAGAAAAATGTGATATTTAGTAAGTATAATTGTTGCCAACTACACTCTAAAGAGGGGTTGCGAATTTAATTACACATAGGAATGGAGTTAATGGACTAGCACAACCATTTTTTGTGTTTTTCATGACCTTTCCCTCTCTTGCATCGAAAATCTTAATTAAGGTCACCCCTTAATTGCAAGGTACCTTCAGCACGTTACTTTACTATTTCTAATGACTTATTTACTGACTTTTGCTTACAAAACCTTTTTCTTTACCTCATCCGTTTCCCCTTTTTTCCGTAGTTGTTTTTTTGTGCCAATAAGGAGTATAAGACAAGCCTCCTTGGAGAATGGCACCAAATAATGCCTAATTCTCTCCTTCGTTGCAACTGATTTTGAGAGAACCTCTATTGCATGACCCTTTCACACGTGATTGGGACCTTTTCATTCAGTTGCCTTGTGGTGCTATCCATCCTTCTCGGGTAACCCATAAGTTTGGCATCTTACACATGATTTTATGGCGCCATGCCAAAGTCCTTTCGCAAATCCTTCTAATTTTTATTTTATTTTACTAATACCTTTAACAAAAGGAAAATTAACGAAAAAATGTCTTCTTTTATCTTATCCTGTTTTATTATCGTAGCGTCGTTACCAAGGTGAATAAAATAAGAATGAAATTGATTTCGCATTTTGCTAGAGTAAAAACATTTGAAAAACTAGGAAATATAAATCACTATAAATTCTTGTTCACCTAGGTTCCTATATACCCTCATCATATCTCAATGGACTAAAACATGAAACTTGTGATGTTCCCATAATCTACATGACTTGATTAATTTCATTTTTACCATGTGATCGTTAATTACATGATTATTCGTGATGTGATCCATCATTATCAGGAATATTGTGATATATAAATATGTCTTTGTCTTTTCTATATTATTATTATTAGAGAAATGTTAACAATATTTTCTCTAAGAATTTTTTTATACTCTTTAGGTCTTAAATATGTTTACAGAAGGAAAATATTAAAGTTTTTACAAAATACATAAGTTCATGATAAAAAATTTGAAATACCTAAATTTCTACAAATTATAATTGTTTTTTATGTATTTTTATAATTTGAAAATGTTGTTTGAAGCTTCCATTGTGAGTACTAAAAAAAACTCTATGTATGTGACCAAATCAATCATTAATATTCATCTCATACTACTGTGTATTCCATTATTTTGAGATTTAGAGGAGTCAGAATGGTAAAAAAAAAAATATAGAAGGATGAAGTGGAAAAAATTACTACCAAATTATTATCTCTTTAATCTCTTATAAGTTTTTACTTTCATCTAAAAAATATATTTTATGGAGACAACATCTATTTATTTATGGGGATAATTTTTTTTATTAAATATGTTTGAGTAAAAATAAAATTACTTTGTAGGAGATATTGCCCCCACACCTATGTGCATTTGCCCCTTAATGCTTATGATCAAGTGTGTATTTAGTTAAGCATTGAGTTCAACAGAAAAACATGCATTTCAAGGCACAAAATTTAATGCAATGTCAGGGAAGCCTTTTTTCAACACCAGTTTCATTCACACAACTAGTTCACAATCACACCCTAATTTATATTTAATAGTATCCAATGGTCAAAAACATGTATGCTCTCTTTGGCTTAAAAAATAATAGTGAATGCTCTCTTTGGCTTAAAAAATAATAGTGAATGAAGAAATAAGAAAGAAAACTAAGATTGAGAGAAATAAAAAAAAGGAGAAATAAAGTAAAATATATATTATTTTTGGATAACTATATTTGTGGAGTGTTTGTTAATTTTATCAATGAGTAATCTTCGTTGAAAAGATGGTAGTTAAAATATTCGAGTCTAGTTCTACTAGAATTAACAATTTGTTGATAAAAGATAAATTACTTGAATAAATATAATTAGATAAGAAATGAAAAAATAAATCTCACTACATATTTAGATTGATTAAAAAAAAGTAGAAAAAAATATTATATATAAGTACAAGATCCTATATGCTTTATGAGAAATTTGTTGAAGAGGTATATAATAATTTATATTGACAATATTTTTGTTTATTTTATATTCATAATATATTTGATGCAGAGAAAAATCCTATTATTAAATAAAAAAATATATCATTAAAACTTTGTTTTATTTTAATTTTTTATTTAATATTATTCACTTTAATTAATGTCTTAAGAAATTACCTAAGAATACCTTTTTATATTATAATAAATTTTTGTGCGTTTGCTAAATAAAATAAGAGCATATAAGTTGCAGTCCTTAGGAATGGTATATCATTCTGCCAAATTGATCCCGTTTTGACTACCAAAAAAAGAGGAATGAGAAAAGAAAAAACAAAAGATAAATTGTACAAAAAGTCTAGTTTAGTGAAAAGAAGAAGTATTGTTTTATGGATCTTTTCACTCCTTTTCTTTACTTAATTTACTTAACAAAATTTTTTCTATGAAAACAAACGTAGAAGTAGGGTGTGTATAAAAGAAAATACCATCAAATCGAATGCAATATATTCATCTTAAATATCAGATATATCTCTATTCATAAGTTGAGGTGATGAGTTTTCTTCTGCACGTGGATTTTAAGATAAAAAGGCCGCAAAATGATGCTTGTACGCATGCATATATAGAGGGTAAAAGGATATCCAAATATAAAATTTATAGAATGTAATCTATTCCAAAATACGCTTACGAACAAAAACGCATGCTTATCCTCAGTGGTATTTCCACATTTTCCTATTACCTTTGTCAAATTTACCATCTCTCTTCTAGTTCCACATATTTTTCTTTTCGTAATAAATGCACTCGTGTGTACTCTCCTTTCATGCATTATAGATTACCACTTCAAAAAGAGATCAAATTAGGAATTTACAAGCATTGCCTCACTTTTTTATTTTTCTTGTGTATGATGATCAGTTCCTGAATTGGCCTAGTAGTGACCAAGTAAAAGCCACACGTGGCCAAACCAAGTACCATGAAATAATTACCATACAATATTTGGAAGGAATTTAATTTAAATACATTCTTTATACGTCTTCTATCACATCTGTAGTTTCTTGCTAATCCTTTTGACTCCACTTTAGTACGGTGTGATTTAGATGACTACATTTTTTTTTCCGCTAGAAATTAAATATGGAATGCCACTATTAATTTCCTACCGCATAATTAAAGCCCCCTGTATCAAATTCCATGGAATTAATTAATGTAATTTGTAAATTACATTTCGCTTTCATATCCGAAAGATACACTTGAACAGAACAAAGGGGTGATTGGTGATGACTCATCAAGTAGAGCTTATGAAAGGCAATCAAGGTTAAATTAAGAGCATGGTTCTGCCTAGCCTTATATAGAACGTGAGAGAAAATGCAAGTTTAAGGGTTGCTTTCACTAATAGCTGTTTTTAAGTCAAATTTTGCTGACATTGTTTGCAAATGCCGATCAAATTTCCATTTTGTCGAACAAGACAAATTTATAAACAGGACACAAAAGCAAACACCACCACAAATATTTAATTAAGTCACTATGTCGTCTTAGCCATGAAAATGATCCTGTGAACTGCGGAAAATACTATGTCATCTTTTGTGTATTCAAAGCTTTCCTTTTCTCCCTCTCTGTTTAGCATGATTAGGGTTTGTAGGTCCTTAAATTTATTTAATACTTACAATAATAATATGCCCTGGCTGGTTTTAAATCACCATGCACCATTATTGGGCTATAGCTAACAACTAGCTAGTGATTAGTCACTCACTAGGTTAAGTTCCAGGTCATGCTTGTATCCATTTTTTGCTAAGTAAGCTCATCATTCCATCATGCATATGGCTATATTTTCGGTGCTTTTTGACCAATTAATGTGCTCTATTGAGAATTGCACTTTAAAAAAAATGTGCTCTATTGAGATATCTAATAATATATGGTATGACGTAAGTTGCACTTATACATGCGTGCATGCTTTTACACATACTTTAGTACTAGGTTTTACAAAAGCTTTGTTTTACTAATTAATTGTTAAATATTCGTCTGATCATGATTATTATTTGGTGTACAAATTGTTATTTTGGAATCTATCACCAAATAATAGAGATGTTGATTTACCATGCATGCTATAACGAAGACCAAGTTGGTGACCAATTGAGGATACTTATCACATAATAAGGTTGCAATATTCTAGTCCATGATTAAAAATTTCATATTTGATTCTTAATTATACTTTCGGTTAGTTTTATTTTCTATACGTGCAAAATACTAAATTTTAACAATTAAACACTAAATTTATTATTTTTTGTAAGCAAATTTCATTGAAAAAGTGTAAGAGGCTAGCTAGGTATTCTAATTAACTCCTATATATACAATATGGCAAAAGGTCTTTGAGTGGAAAACAACTTTTGCAAGTGTTTAAGACACTCCAAAGGACATCCCATCCAGTTTGATGCAAAGGTAATTTATTGTCTCCCAGTGTTTGCAAATTGCAACTATTTAAACATTCAACTCCTTACCTTTAATTGCATCAAGTACACATAAGAAATCTCTATGACTACATGATGTGATATTGAAGATAGAAGATCCATTAATTTGTTGACCAAGATTTTCATTCTCAAACATCTACTTCCTTCATGTAAGATTCCATTATCCCATGCACCAGCCTATATATATCAGACACGTTACTCCTTAATGTTCTCTACTGCTATCTGATTGAAAGGTACGAACTTTAATTTCGCCTAAACCACAGTATCATCATATATATCTTGCTATTAATATTGCACCCGAAGAAGATCCTTGGCTTAACCTTGAAAATGCCTCCTTCTGCGATCTTCAAGCATTTATATCAGCATAGGTTCTACAATTCAATCGTTGTAGTCGCAACAAGAAAGAAAAAGGGCACTACTCTGATAATAATTGTCAAAAATATATCACTAAGTTCTTAGAGAGTAGTGCGGTGGATTTTAGAAATTCACTCTTACTCTCTTAGGACTTAGGAGGAGAGATTTCAAATTTAATAGTTAAAAATTACCTGACAAAATTTCCAATCATTTTCAAATTTGTGTTTAATATCCAAATCAAGTTTTTATGGTAAACTGTTTTAATTCCTCTCAATAAATCCAAATATATTAACATTTACACTGTTTTTTGTAAAATAAAAATGAAATGTTATTATATGTTAGTTAATGATAATAGTGTAGATATTCAATATTTAGAATATAATTTAAAAGTATACACGTGTAAAATTTTTAAAAAGTTGAGCACTTTTGTATTTAGGGGGGCTTAAGCTTAGTTGAAAAAGTATGTATATATATATATATATAACATTTTTAATATACTCAAATATGAAATTATTACTTATACTAAAATATTTGTGTTAGTTGATTATAAATATGCATTTTCAACTTGAATTTTTTATTAAATTTTTAAATAATTTCATATTATTAATTGATTCATGCATTGAGTTGATAATATCAAGATGATTTGATCAGAAAGCATATGAACATTTTGGGGGAAATGTGTAGGAAGATAAAATTTGCGAAGAGTTGTCGATAAAATAAAAACAATAAAATTAAAATGATTTCATGTTTTGCTGTCTATATCAGAGCCATGTTATGGCAAAAGACCGGCCCATTAAATCAAAGTTTTGGGTTTTGATGATGGACCAGGACTACCAAGCTATGTAATGGGCTTTAACAGTCTTGGACACTTTTTGGCTGAGGTAATTAATTTATGATAATTTTCTGGAATCTGCGTGATCCTACAAGACATTTAAATCATGGATTGTGAGATATTCACGGGTAATTAATTATAACGACGGATTTTTGTTTCAGTATATTCGGTATTTATTTTACTTTGATATATTAAATTTTAAAATTTTCATTCTAGTTATTTATGTTTTCTAAATCTATTATTTTGATCACTTTTTCGTTAAAAAGGGTTGTGTCTTGTTAATTTTAAAATGATTTAATATCAATTTTGGTTCATTTGGTTTTGTAGCTATTTTCCTTTGGTATATTATGTTTTCAAAGTTTCAGATCCTTTATATTTTCAAAATGTATCGTTTTGTTCCTATTTTCAATTTTTTGTTAGAAATGTTAGTATAACAGTATTTTAAATTTTAAAATAGTTTTCAATTTTTCGCTTTGGTCCTTATTCTTTTAATGCATTATGTTTTATAGTTATTTTGTTTTAATGCATTAAGTTTTAAAATTTTCATTTTAATTCTTTATATTTTTAAAATGTATCATTTTGGTACGTTTTCAATTTTCCATTAGAAACATTAGTATTATGTTAACTTTTAATTTTATTTTAAAAAAAAAGAGATCAAAATAGTACATTTTAATAATATAAAGGATCGTAATAAAACTTTTAAAATTTCATTTATCAAAATGAAACAACTACTCAACATAATGGACCAAAAGTGATATTAAGCATTTT
>PYAF01005245.1:1588904-1619804 GCA_007407185.1 Glycine tomentella | reverse complement strand
TCCATTAGAAACATTAGTATTATGTTAACTTTTAATTTTATTTTAAAAAAAAAGAGATCAAAATAGTACATTTTAATAATATAAAGGATCGTAATAAAACTTTTAAAATTTCATTTATCAAAATGAAACAACTACTCAACATAATGGACCAAAAGTGATATTAAGCATTTTAAAATAATTAACTTTACATAATAACACTAAAAACCTCCACAATCTTTATTTTATTGTTTAAAAAATAAACAGCTAAAAATTCTTCATCTCGAAATCTCTTCTAGATCTAAAAAGATAAAAAAATATAGCACCACACATATTACACGACATTAACATATAATATGGCTGGAATCGCCAAAAATTATTATATTCCTCACCAAAATAATAAAGTCCTTTATACAACTATGCTATTGGACATAGAAACAGGGAAGAGCAAAAGTTGTCTTCAACAAATGACAAAAACATTACCTTAACTCGCCAA
This sequence comes from Glycine tomentella, assembly GCA_007407185.1. NCBI lineage: Eukaryota > Viridiplantae > Streptophyta > Magnoliopsida > Fabales > Fabaceae > Glycine > Glycine tomentella. The sequence goes on along the minus strand of PYAF01005245.1, from coordinate 1,619,332 downwards.
TTAACAAAGAAGTAATAATATGGCTCTTTGTAAGAACTGTGAGCAAGACCTCCATTGTCGCGAATGGTTGGGACGGGCAAGCAGAGGATTTCCCATCTGACATCTACAATCGAGTCGGATGAAGAAAAGCAGCACCAAGAGCGATCAAGCAGTGCATTTTATTAGAAGATGATTTTGATCGACCTGATCGGTCAAACCTCATGGCACTGTCGGTCTTCTTCACCTTTATCAACACGTTGCTATTGGCAACGACGACGAGACAATTATTGTGATTAGGTGAAGAGACAATTCTAATTGCGTAGGAAGGTTGCTACGAAGACGAAAGTGGGGGTGAGGAAGCACTTTTTAGTCACCATTGTGTTAACTATTTTTTAAATTTTAAAACATTGTGATACTAACATTTTAAAAATAAGACCAAAACGATACATTTTGAAAACATAAAAGATCAATGAAATTTTTAAAGCATAATATACCAAAACGAAATAATTACGAAATAAAATGAACTAAAAGTGATATTAAACAATTTTCAAATTTAAAAGTTATTAGAACCCTAATATTTTTAATGAAAAAATGACTAAAATAACATATTTTAAAAACAGAAATAATTAAAATAAAATTTTTAAAACTTAATATTAAAGTGAAATAGCTATCAAATATAATGGAACAAAAATCCATCGTTATAATTAATTACATGTGAATATATCACAATCCATTATTTAAATGTCTTATCGGATCACGCAGATTCCAGAAAATTATCATAAATAACTACAGACATATTAAATACACGTACATATGGAGGGGGGAGGGTAATTATACTCCAAAAAGTATACAGGACCAAATACTGAACATATCCTAAAAATGTGTCATAATAATAGTAGATTATTATGACACGTGCAAAAATGTTTGCCGTTGATTGATTCTGCCAACTATTAGATGCTTAATGGCATGGTAAATTAAGGAAACGTGCAAATAATTCAAATAACTATAAAATATGTAATCTTTTAAGCGTGTGTCCAAAAAGTGGGTTGGTTAACTGATACTGAGACGATCTTTTCTTAAAAGTAAATTCTTAAGTTTGAATCATATAGATATAAAAAAATATAATTGTGAGAAAGAATTCTATTAAAAATAATCAACTAGATTTTTTGGATTAATATTATGATTAAAAAAGAGCTTGTGTTTTGGATTGGGAGAGTAATTAACATATTCTGATGGCAATATTTAATGAGCCGTTAAGCTTTTGGCATCATTTGCTTGTGTACCTAATTGTGAGTGCAAAATAAAGAGTGTGCTTTTGATTCTCACGCATGAGATGAGTCAGAGTTGCCTTGCCTCCACCGTCATCCCCCAATCTCTCTTCATTTGGCTCACAACTCAAATAATTTATATTTTAGTCATTGAGCAATCCTAATTAAAATGAATTAATTAAATTATAACCTTTTCTTGCGTTTCATTATGTGTGAACACTTTAGTTAAATTTATTCAGATTCCTTAACTATTTTTATTTTTTTTAGGGAAGAGTTAGAAATATGATGTTTATCATTCCTCAGTACAAATATTAAAATTTAATAATTTCAAACATTAATTTCTAAGAGTTAAAATTAACACCTCCAGAATTTAGTTTATAAAATTTAATAAAAATATATTTTGGAAGCTTAATTCTAGACGTCTATATATTGAAAAATATTTATGTTCCAAAAATTAATTTTTATGAAGAATGATTTTGTAAGAAAAAAATAAAAGAAAATGGAACAGGGACCCAAAGGGGAAAAAAATGTACAAATGAATCCTCGCGTTTTTACTGTAAAATTAATTATCTCAGCCGAAAAATGTCCAAGACTGTTTTAAGGCCCATTACATAGCTTGGTAGTCCTGGTCCATCATCAAAACCCAAACCTTTAATTTGATGGGCTTTTCTTTTGCCATAACAGGGATCTGATATAGACAGCAAAACATGAAATCATTTTAATTTTGTTGTTTTTATTTTATGCGAAATAAAATCAACTAAAATTGATATTAAACCATTTTAAAATTTAAAATTTAATAAAACACTAACATTTCTAAAAAAAATGACTGACATGACATATTTCAAAATCATAAATAATTAGAATGAAACTTATAAAACTTAATGTATGAAAGTAAAATAATTACCAAATATAATGGAAATAAAATCCCTCGTTATAATTAATTACCTGTGAATATATCATAATCCATTATTTAAATGTCTTATAGGATCACGTGGATTCCAAAAAATTATCATAAATAACTGCAGACATATTAAATACACGTACATAAGAAACGTACATAAGAAGGAGGGGGGAGGGTAATTATACACCAAAAAGTATATAGGTCCAAATACTGAACATATCCTAAAAATGTGTCATAATAATCTACAATAGGCTTAGGTACATCCATTGATATATCATTTTGTTAACCGAAATTAATTATTTTAATTAGTATAACTTAACAACCAAGTCTACAGCAACAACATAGTAAATAATACTAACTTTTGATACATCAATCGACATTATATATATATATATATATATATATATTCCCCAACAGTTTAGTTTATTTTAGAAGAAGTTATACTACTCCAGTACTAGAAGAAGTTTATATTTTTTGTTTCCTAATGAATAATATTTTTTTAATGATAAATATAAGTTGAGAAGTGTTAATAATACGTTCTCAAATATATTCTTTAACACATTTTTTTTTAAAATTTGTTGAAAACTAAAAAATCATGAATGAAACTTACTAAATATGAAGTTAGGCCACCAAATTTTGTATTTTTTGAATAAATTTTAACTTATAAAGAATATTACCTCCAAAATAGTATGTTAGAGTATGTATTATTTGCATTTCTCATATAAGTTAGGTGCTCGATATCTTTACGAATAAAAAATTAAGAGAACGATTATTAAATGTTTGAAATAGCTTGCATAATCTCATTAAATACTTTTCAAAAAAAATCTTTCACTCAATAATCAACATACATTATAAGAAACACACGAAATAGCATCCACAAGGTAGTGTGGCCAACACTAATATTTCAAATTAGGGTCATGTTTGCGTCGATCAATGTTGACACTCACATCAATAGTAACAGTAGTGTTTGTCTAGCCGATGTTACATGGTAACTAATATTATGTAATGATTGGACCATTTCTAATTAGTTGCAAGATAGCACCAACCAATGCAACACTAAAACATATATTCTGTTTAGCGTCGACTAAAACCAATGCTACATTAGAAGCTCAATCAAAATGGTCTAAAACCAATGTTAGATTAGATGAAGCTAATTCTAAATGATCTAGTGCATTAATTATGCATTAGTTTCAACTTGGACGACGTTAATGTGTAATGAATGCACTTGTGTTAGTTTGATGTTGTCTTAGGTTGGTCAATGCTAAATTTAAATATCGGATATTAAAAGAAAGAATACTTGGACCATTTGATGTTGTCTTAGGTTGTTACGAAGCAAATTTCGTATTAAAAGAAAGAATGCGGTTTTCTTTCCCATCACACGGTTTCCTTTTGTAAATGTTTTTTTATGCTGCAAATACTTCTTTTCGTGACTTTTTCTAACTAGGAGATTTCTTAAAAATATATATCAAATTATGTGATAAATGTTTTTTTCCCTTTTCTTATACTACTTTCTTTTTTATTTTTTTTAGCAAATTAGGTGATTTCGTAAAATTAAATATCAAACTAAGTGATTTTTAAAATTATTTATTCAATATGAGTAATTTTAACTTTTTCACATCGATTATAATTATAACTGATTTTAAAAAGTAATTAGAAAATCACTTTTCTATCTCGTGTTTATAGTTAGCAGAGATTTTCTTTTCTTGATTACTGAGAATTTCAGATCAAATCAGAAATTTGTTATTTTATATTTATTGAAATTTTAATTGCACATCAATAATGGAATGTTTCATGCGATTCGTGTTATTTAGTCTCGTACCAAATAGCATTGCTGTTAAAATATATAGTCCATCCAGACTCATTTTCCACCTAAAATATTTCACGACGCTCCATTGTGGCACCATTGTCGTAACATTGTGGTATCTTTGTCACGCGACTCGTGGCTGCGTTCTTAACATAGAATTAAGATATGCTTTAAACGTGAAGATTATAATAAATTAAATTATTAATGAATAAAAATATTGCGTACTGATGTGCAATAATTAATAAAAAAGATAAATTTGAGCTTTCTAGCATGAGTATGCATGACTGCATTCATGAACCAATACCAATATCTAACTGATGATTTTAATAATAGCTGAAAAGGATGCATACCCACAGTCTCATATACATGGTGCATCTTTGCACGAATTCAATGCTTCTAACGAATATAACTTGCACGTTTCAAATTTGTTTAAAATGGGCGGAAGCAGAAAGCAACTCCAAAGTGGCATGCATAGAAAACTGAGAATAAAAGCAAGGTTTAGGCCCACGAAGTGATAACGAGTTTTTAATTTTCAAATGCATTTTTGGTCAAAATGTGTTTAGCAAAAAAAATTGAAATAATATTTAACACAATTTTAAAATTCATTAATTTTACATTCATTTTAAAAAAATAATTATAAGTTTGATTTTTATTTTAAAAAATATATATTATCCTTATTTTTATGGTAGTACTTGTTATCCTACCAATATCACAACTAACTTTGTATTTACACTACCATCATCATCATTGGTGTAATCATTATTATTCTCATCATTACTATCTCATTGTCATTGTTATCATTATCAAAACTTACTATTATCATTCTTAATTATCGTTAGTATTGTCACTACTATTATCTCTAACTACATTATTATCACCACGATTATTATGATCATTATTATGTTGATGTTATCAGGTTCACCAATACTATCATCATCACTATTATCACTTTTATTATCACCATTGTCACTACTATTATCTCCTATCATTATTTTTATTATTATTATCATTATCAACATTATTATTATCTTCACTTGTTTTGTCACCATCATTAGTATCATTGTTGTTGCTACTAACACCATTACCCTCACCACCATATAAATATCTTTAATTTGATTTTAATAGGATATGAAAATTTTAAACTAATTTATTTTGAAACTTAAAATTGAAAAAAAAAAACTAATTTTAAAACTAAAAATACCCTTAACTAAAAACTAATTTTTAAAACTATAGCCTAGTTGTAGTTTTTAATTTTTTTTTAAACTTACAACTAATAATCACCCCGAAATCCAAACAGACTCATTTGGTCCTTATAGCTACAGAAAAATTTCTTTTAGTTTCTATGCTTCAAAATATCCTATTTTAGGCTTATACACGTATTATATTTTTAGTTTCTTTTAGTTCTCGTCCTAAGGGCTAAAAGAAATTAAAACGATATATATTAAAGTTAAAAAAATAAAATTAAAATGATATATGTAAGAATTAAAAAAAATGTTTTTAAGTATAGATCGAGAGTAAAAGAAAAGTTTGTATAACTATAAAATTACATAATTGTTAAATCTAAAAGGAATAGCCGGAAAAACAAAAACAACTTTTGGTAAACGAAAAAAAGACAAAAGAAAAAAACTGTCACGTTTAAATCACGTGAAAGAAACGAGACGAAGAATCAGAATTACCACCTAACTAATCTCCCTCGCAAGTGATTGACAGCTTCACAATAGGTGTCGGGTCAACCCATTTTTGCCCTTTTTTGGGTTGGGTTAGATTTTCAACTCTTTAATCATCTCATTTTTATCCGCTAAAAAAAAGTTTGAGAGAAAAATGGAATTGATCAATCTGTTAATTCATTTCTTATTAAAATAATTTTAGTATTTATTTTAGTATTTTATACATATTTATTAATTTTTAGTAAATTTGTTTTTTCTAAATATATTATTATGCAAAATTAAAGGTAATATATTCAATTTTTAATAAATATTTATTAAAAAATAAAATTAATTAAAATATATTTATAATTTTTAAAAATATATTTAATTTTGATGGATCAATCCATCAATCCAACAAAAATAAAACAGAGTAACATTTTGAACCCAAATATAAAAAGAGCTGGATGACTTAAGTGTTTACAGGGTTGATGGCGCGGTAGGCCACCCTTGCCAACTTCACAGAAAGCAAAAAAGCAATTTCCACCAGCTTCTAAGATCCTCTTATTGCTCTGTTAATTTTCGTAATAATCATTTTATAAATTATATCTAAAGTTTTTGTAAGAAACAACGATTCAAATATTTATCGAGAAATATTCTTTAACGTCAAACTATTCTTCAAACAGAATTATCTTTAGAAAGATACATGTGAGAGCAATAAAAGAAAAAAGATGACTCTAAACTTTGATCAGAAACTAATTCAAAAGCAAATTTTGATTTCAAATCATTTTTTCAAATAACAAGACATTATTGATTTATAATTTATAATTATCTCTTAATAAGAAATTGGAAAGTTTAATAAATATATTTAATATTTTAAATTTTCATATATATATATATATCATTAAATTGATAATAACTTTTTTTTAAAATACTAATAACGATAATCCCTGAAAAATAAAAAAGAAACCAAAGAATGATCCTATATATATATATATATCTGACTGGCAATGATGATGATGATGAAATCCAAAACCAATTTCAAAGATTGATTTGAAACGTAGTCAAAATTCAAAGATGGGTTTACTCACTGCTGAGAAACCCGAAACCTGGTACTAGAATAACAACGTGATACTTATCTTGTGTTTGTGGTTCTAACTTCTAAGTTTGACTATTCGTTCATACCTTTCCACACATGCATTCGAGTTTGGTCATGGTGCTGCCCTCTGCTGTCAGTGAGAATCTATCTTACTATGATAAAAAAATAACAAACAAAAATACTAATGTATACATTTTGATTTTTATTACATTTCTCTCTTTCTTCTATATAGTCTCTGTTTTTTCCTTTTTTTATATTAAAATATGTCCATAAGAAAAAGAAACAAATTTAAGTGTGAAAATAACCTTATTAGTAAATTACATATAACTGTTGTATATATTTATGGTTAGCAGATAAGATGCTAATCTGTCCTCTTTTGTCGTATATGACAGTCCCACTTGGTTTTATCCCTTTCTAACTCATGGGATGGGAGAACACACTTCTTAATCATTATTATTTTTTCTTTATTTTTTAAAAATATTCTAGATAAAGGATTGACACATTTTATGCTATGACGTGTAAAATTAATGCTTTATCTAAAGTGTGTATTTCTTCTATTTTTTTAAATATTTATTTTTAATCATTTTTTTAAAGTATTTTTTCTTAAAAAAAATAAACTCAAGCCAACATGTATTAAGAGTATATTTGACTAAATAATTATATGAGTTTAATGATGAAGCAATCAATATTATAAAGAAATTTTATATTATTTTTTAATTATAAATTATTATAATATAATTTTTAGAATAATCACCATAAAAATTAACAAATAAACTTATATGCATTATAAAATGTGATCGAATGACAGATAATGTATAATTATTTTTTCTAATGTTATAAATATTCATTTAATTAACTAGTTTCTATTCAATAAAAAATTATTTATATAGGAACAAAACTCTGCTGTGGTTGACTTGGGGTTATGATCTGCTTGTTGTAATTGCTATGGTCGATTATCACTTATACTATTTTCTTTAGTCAATATAATTTTATTTGCTAATAATTTTTTTTCTATTCGAATATTTAACCTAACTAATAACTAAATATCTAGAGAAAAGTTTCAATTTTAGATTCCTTTCAAAATTTGCTCTATTATTTTATCTGAGAGAGAGAAAGTGAGCCTTAAAAATGCTATTCCATTTGCAATGTTGCTCTCGATACTTCCAGACTAATCTTTTTCGCTTTTATGTATGCAAATGATATTTGAAGATATTGTGTTTGCTCTTCCAAGTCCATCCAAGTAGCTTCTAAAATATGTATTTTTCCAGGGTGCACCTGTCATTCAATTATCAATTTGTTGCTGGTCCCATCTCATTGTTGCAGAAGTGGAATAAAAAATTGAACAGTTGGTGAGTTCTAGATTGTATAGTTCAAACAAATGATTTTCTTTTATCCTTTTTATTTGAAAAAAGAAAACACTAGAACGAAAATTAACCTTGTTTAATTTCCACTTGTGAAATGAAAACTTTATTACATTACATTTTTAACTTACTACTACAAATACCATTCTGTTCTCATGTTCAACAATTCTGCAGTCAAATGTTTTTTGTTTTTCCGAAATGTCAATTTACTCATCCATGAACTTTTCTTCAATTAATTAGATCGGTATATGTTTATTTCGTGAAGTAACTTTTGTTGAATTAGGTCTTACTTTTCTAATACTGATCCAAATTTATTGAGGGTTCTAAAACTCTAAACCTAATCCATCACTCTATATGTATTAGTTAGAGATGGAGGTAGGTTACACTCTGAATTAGAGAGCCCAAAAGTTGCTGAGAAAGAGTTTTAGTTTGAAAGTTTCAAATGACATTCTTGAATGCATATTTGAACAAGTTTGGTGCTTTATATATCTGAGAGATCTCTATAAAGAATTCAAGTGTAACACTCTATAGAATTTGATTTTTACCACTTTCAGAAAAATTTAGTGTAACACTTTAAAGAATTTGATTTTTACCACTTTCAGAAAAAATTGATTATCACCATTATTAAAAAGATTGAATAAATCACTACATTGATATATTTGATTATTTGTAACTCATTATTATTATAATAAAGTTTAATTTTAGATTAATGTTTCATGAATGTTTTATCTCTTTACATGGAAGAATGTTTTTTCACATTTAATAAATTAATTGTCTTCTTTCTCATCTTATAACTTTTTTTAACTTCAACGTTTAATCTGTTTTGATTTAAGGGTCTATTTTGACCAAAGACTTTTCCTTCTCGAAAACCATTTTCTTTATTCCTCTGCGAAATCGTCAAAATACTGATAAGAAAAAAGGAAACGGCCACTTAACGTTTGAATTTTATTTACGCTCACAAAAGTTTAATATACGATCCTTATCACTTTCTTTCTCATAATTGCAATGCGCCTACCTTCCCATATTGGGATCACACTATAAACGGTGACTCATTTTACACGTGCAAAAAACACGTAACATATTAAAAAGATACCCTTTAGGTTTCCAGGGTTTAGTTTTTTATATGCGTAAATCGAAGAAATCAATGATAGGATTAAGATTTATTATAAACTTACAAGTCCAGTTCAACCAAATGACTCAGATATCTTTTCAAATGAGTTACATTTCTTTGGGTACTTTAGTTGTTTAACAAAATATCAAGATTGGAATTATTTAACGAAACCTAACATATAGCAAACAATTTTCTTGTTCTTCATTTTAAGTACAAATGTGATTCATGTGGCCGAGTAAGGGCTTGTGTGGGCCGAAAACTACGTGCTAACAAATTAAAATGGTTCCATCATTGCTTTATCTCATGGATTGATTCATTGAATGTTTGTATACCCTCCTCCATCTTTAGCCGAAATGAGGACCAAAATTTGCACCTTCTTCTTCCCTTTTCTAAACGAATCTAAAACCCCCACTAGTTAAGCCCAAAGAATCCCCTACCTATTTACACCAAATAAACCGATTAAAAATATTACTACTATTATTAATCGATAACACGGTTCAATTCCTGAACCCGAACCCCACCGGTTGAACCGGGTACTTAAACCCACACGTGTCAACCGAATTCTGAAACCCCTGTGTGTAATCATTCTGAAGAAACCACGAATTGTTCTCGACCCGTTGGTTTCTCACGCCGCTTTGCACCTCTTCCTCCATTTTTTGCGGAACTGACGTGTCCACGTGGCATAACGTAGGGACATAGAGGTCATTGCACGCGTTGTAGTTCACCATGCCTTGCGTCTGGTCCTGCACCACTTGATTATGATTATTATTCCCCGAAACGAAATCAGCGACCGAATTCAGAACCGAAGGGTTGGTCCAATCCATTAACCCCCCTGCACCGAAGTTCTGAACATTGACCTTCTCCTCGTGCTGCTGTTGCTGCAGCGTGTTGACACGTGGCATCGCGAAACACCGTTCATCAATCGCTGGAAGTGACTCCAGAACGTCGTCGAGGTGTGACGAAGAAGAAGAAGAGGAACCGTTGCTGTATTGAGTGTGCTCGTTGCTCGGAACGACGCCGTTTTGCACCGCCTTCTGTGCACTCGAGTTCTTCTTGTAGATACGACACAGAACCCAGTCATCAAGCTGCATCATCAATAAAACATTGAAATTAATTAAAGGTATATATAATAATTAAGAAACAGAGGACGTGAATGATATAAAATCATTTATGAAACTATACTTTTTTTTAATCTATGTTTAAAGCATGTCGAGCTTAATTAATATATCCAATGTTCAATTCCAATGCTTCCCACCTTTATTCAATTAACAAAAAGCAAATTTTCAGTTCAAATTAAGTGGATTCGAAAACATCATATGAAATTGTTCATACTGGTGTGACTTTACAAAAAACGATTGAACTTGATTAAATTAATGAAAATATGCATGTGTGAATGTACCTATGTATCAGAGTTGCAAAGGAAAATATAAGATTGGAAAATAAGAAAAGGAGGAGCCGTCGCAAGTTCAAATCTTCCGTTAATAAAAACTAATAATACTACAAGAACAAACATTTATTGATAGAAAAAAAATGTACTGTAGCTGTGTACATACCTTGGTGCCGGTGTTTTTCCGGGAAGAGTCAAGGAGGCGATACTCGTGCATGATCCAATTGGTTTTGGTGCCTTTGGGGGCTTTGCCAACGTAGAAAACGAGGGCTTTTTTTATGCCAACTTTTCTACCTTCGGTGGTGATGATCTTGTCGGTTCCGGTGGCTTTCCAATAACCCGACCCGGCTACTCTGTTGGGTCGGGACCCGTTAGGGTATTTCCTGTCTCTAGGGCTGAAAAAGTACCACTCTTTCTCACCGAAAATTGCTTTACCTGCAAAAATTAATCAATCAAATATATTCAATTTAGAACAAAGTAATTTACATTTAAAAAAATATAAAAAAATGGAGATGGGTGAGTGGGTTGAATTACTTGGAAGAACCCATGGGTCGAACTTGTACAAATCAATTTCAGCAATGATTGGAAGAGAGAAATGGTGGCCAGCGACCTTGCGGCATAGATATTGAACGAGAAGTTCCTCGTCGGTGGGGTAAAACCGAAAACCAGGAGGCAGACTCAATTGGGAAAGAGGGTCTTTCTCTGGAACTCCCATTTTTTCACAAACACAATTTCGATCTTCAAAGAAGAAGGAGCAACGAAGAATGAACAGAACCACCGTTGATAAAGTGGCAGGGGAAATGATTTTGTTTTCTTTTTTCTTTTTTTCTCAGAAAACGGTAGACATGGGTCGTTTTTTATAGCAAACACATAGGGTGAGATAAGTACGGTTATCTTTGTCTTACTGTTGGAGTGGGGCCCACTTAAGTTACTCTCCTCTTGGAGTTCACCACGTGTCCAACCACACAAAAAAAAGCGTCCAGACACTCGACCTTATCTGGTTCCGACACGGTACCCGTCGCGTTCGGTAGGTGCATTGCACGTAGCCGAAAACGTAAAAGTAAAAAGACTGAAAGTAAAAATAAATAAAAAAAGTAAATAAAACTAGTACTTCGTTCATTCAAGGATTAAAACAAAAAGAGACAAAAAAAACCACGCGGGGTTGAGTCATAACCCTAATTAATTTTAGTCTATGAAAAAATTGTTTTATTGGATGTGTTTGTCAAATTGCAATATTGTCAATTTGTTGAATTTTAAATATTTATGATATTACTATAGTAGTAGAAATATGATTAGATAAGAGGAGATGATGAATTTAATTCTATTGAACAGAATGAACAAATTGAGAAAAGCGATCCCAACATAAAACATTATTACATAGAGGTAATTATTCCTTCAACTTCAGAAATTTTCTTTTAAAAAACACTGACTAAACAAGATTTTAAATACTTTTTAAAGTAATTCCTATCCGTACGCATGAAACACGTGCCCTTTGCTACAAATCGACGTTGGATCATTTGGGCAACTCCCTTCAGCCATCTATATATTTAGAAATTGTTGTGAACAATAAAAATATGTTAAACATAAAAGATAAAATAATCTTTAAATAAATTTGATAATAAATCTTAATTAGTGTTTTAATTAATGAATCAAAAATAATTTTTCTATTAAAAAATATTATTACTATGATTATGTTATTATAATATAATTTTCAGTGCATCTATAATAACAAAAAGTTATCATGAATCTGATTTGATATGTTAAAGTAATATTTACCGCAGTCTCAATTATTTCTTACTGTTGATTCTTTTTATTTAAAAGAGAAGCCAACGAGTCATTTTCTGACACGTGTTAATCATCGTGCATGCTCATTGTTCTAGAAGCCGATTTCTATCCAGTATCCACTATTATCCAGTTACTGTCACATACAATTGTGTGGGATCACTTTTTTTTACTCTAAGAAAAAGTGATATATTTGGGAAGATATCATTCTTCACGCGCGAGTTTAATGCTATGTTTGATTGAAGGGAAAAAAATAGAAAAAGAAGAAAAATTTTAAAATATAAATTGGAAAGAAAATTGAAAGAGAAAAATTTAAATTTTTATTTCTAAAAGAAATTATTTTTAATTTTTTCTTTAAATAAATAAATAAAATATTTTGCTAATCGTATTTTTTTTTTTAATTTTCAGTCTTACTAAACTAACCATAAACCACGTCGGCACAAGGTCCAAGTAGGGGTTGCGGGAAGGGTGTACACGTGCGGGCACGTGTCCATGTGAGAGATTAAGAGTTAGGCTGGAATTTTGTCACATTCAGTAACAGAGAAAAGGAAAGCAGCATAAAGAAAAGGTCGTGCGGTGGTTGCTTCCACCGTTCGACACATGCCCCCTCCCTTTCTTTTTCGTGCCTCTCTTTTTTCTCTTTTTAATCTGCTTATTATTTAGGTGTTTCTTTCACTCATCAACCACCCAGCTGCACGCTTACAAGTATGAAATGTGATATAGGTATGGGTGTGGCTTTCAAGGTTTTGGGTCGTTTTCCAAGAAAAGATAGGGTGGTGATGTGGCTGGTCAGGGCTAAATATTATTAGAGTGGTGTGAATTGTACTAAGGGAAGGTTGGATTTAACGAAATTGATTATATCTTACAATGAAATAAATTAAGGTTTAATTTTTTTTTTGAAAAAATATATTCATAGTTAATGTTTGATTAAGAATATTTTTGAAGGAAGAAACTTGTGGGAAAAAAAAGTGGTATGAATTGTAGATTTGTAATTCACTGGCGATTCTAGCTTCTTCCTTGATTGGTGACGTATTAGAGTTTTATGAACGTGGATTAGAGATAGGGAAGGGAACAAATTAGTGATCGGCATGTTTTGGTGGTGTTGTGTATTAATTTAGTCAAGATACAAAATGTAAAAGAAAAAGGTAAGAGATAGAACACAAAAAAAAAAAAAAATGTGACATGGAGGGGTTGGGTGTAATGTCAATGGTGATGTAATGATTGTGTTTGTGTGCAGATTTGTCAACGACGATGGCGGTATTTTGATAAGTATACTATAGCATGAGAGATTAATTGTGTGGTTGACACTTAAACAAATAATATGAAAATGTTGAAGATTGCAATAAAGAGGCACTACGGTCAATAGGGTTTATATGGTGATCCTTATAATTTGGAGGGCTTGATATAGTTAATTTTTAATCAATTAATTTATATTTCATTTTTTTATTAATTATTTTTTAGATTAGTCCTTCATTATTACTTTTAAAAAGTTAAATTATAATTTTTAAATTAAAAATATGATTAAAAATAACTTTAGACTCTGAATCTTAATTTTTTTAATTATTTTTAACTTTTTTTTATAAAACCTATGTTTAAGAAACAAAAACCTCGAAAGAGTACTTTTACAAAAAAAAATGTTAAAAGTACGTAGCTAATTTTTTTTTTTTAGGATTTAAACTTCTAAGGTTATCTTTAGTTATATTTTTTAATATAAAAATTTTAATTAAAAATTAATAATTAAGAACTAATTTAAAAAATAAAAAAATAATTAACAAAAATGTCACATATAATTTGATTGATTAAAAAATTCACGATATTAAAACTCCTAAAATTATTGAGAAACCATGGAAACTCTCGTTACTACTCTTGTGTTATTGTGATGGGAATTGGCATTGTGCCACGTTTACATTCGAAGTGAGAGGTGGCTTCAGTTCAATGGTTAATGAAACTAAAGAGTAGGAAGGTTCTGGTTCAGAGAAAATGGACCACCAAGATGAAGAGGGAACAACGATTCTAGCACCTACCACTCTTTGTTAATTTCGTTTTTACAAATGAAAAACATTTAATTTAATAATCTATAGCTAGCTAGCTAGTACGTATTACTAGGCATAAAGTATTTAATTAATGCGATTTTGTCTTAATTGCTTAAAAGGATTAAAATTCAAATTGCTTCTCTTACAATGTATTTTGCTAATTAATCATCTTTTTCCCCTGCCCCCCTTCTTGCATACTTCCTTTGTATAACTTGACTAGTATATGTAAGGAAAATTCGTACGGCCTGTGATTTTGACGAGTTTATTCAATTTCTAGTTTTTACCAGAAGCTTGGTCAATTATTCAATCCCATTTCCCCCTTTAATTTCTCGCATAAATTAAGTTTGTTTCTCTTCAGAAATAGTCTTTGGTAGATACATTATTTATACTCGCTCGGTTTATTATAAAGTAGGATTTTAATTATTATTTTTGTTTGGTGATATACTTTAATTTTACATAATCTAAAAAGACAATTTTATATGGAAGACTACTAAATTTGGTATTGTGATAACACAGAAGTCGATCTTTTTTATTTTTCTTTTCTTTTTAGCCATGACTTGAATCCATTTAGAATTCTAAAATGGGGTGATCATGTCAAACTTTATCTTCGTTAACATCACGTGTATAATGAAGGTCTTGGCCAAAGGCCAGAAAAGAAAAAGGGAAAAGGGAAAACACACGATCGAGTGATAGTTGTACTACTTCGTTATCGTCAAATATGCCTTGTTGATATTTAAAAAAAAAAAAAAAAACATAGACTTTTCTCTCTTGTCATGTATAATATTCATAACTATCCAGCGATGAGCGATAATATTAAGTTAATTTTTATAAATAAAGAATATAATTAAAAGAGTACAAGGATGCTTCTTCAACAATAATACACTTAAGAGGATATACGAATACCGTCAAGAGGATTAAACATATCAATTGTAGAAAAGTCAACCCGAGAAACGATTACTTCATCATGCATATGAGGTTAGGTTTTCGTTCGGTCCCTAGAAGGTATACAAGACTAAAATGAATTCAATCTCTAATATCAACCATGAACTGGGAGTGTACATCTACTAAGAATAAAAAATCACGATCAAGATCGTAGCTTGATATTGTTCAGCAATGAGCAATTAAGCAAAAGTGGTTGAATAGCACATGCATGGAGAATTATATTGGGAAAAAATAAAGTTGCTAGTAACAAGTTATGCTGAAGGAAATAATCAGTATTGTCAGCATATTTTTTTAATCAATCAGTGGCTTCTAGGGATTATTTATTATTAAAGGTTAATTGAAAGTTGAAACTAGCAGCAGCAGACCTTATAGAATACTATTGCAACAATCTTATATTATTTAGATCAACAAGAAAAGAAAAACTACTCAAAAAGGAAGAATAAATGAAAATATCTTGGTACCTTGAAAAACGAAGCACTTAAAATTGATTAAAAAATCCGGGAAGTAAAATAGAGTAACAGACAAATCAACACACAACATGATGTTTCCTTTTTTCTTAATTTTCGTGCATATGGCTAAGAACAACAAACGAATATAGGCAAAGAGTTGATGTCTGAATGTAGCTAGCATGCATGCAACAAGTAACTGATTTGGTTAGGCTTGTTAGTGTAACGTGTGGCATGATACGCATTGATTAACTGCATGTGTCCTATTTTGTGTTCTGTAGGCGCCAAACTAGCTATATAGATAAACGTCAACATGGTGGCTCGCAAAACCTCAGAGTTCAAGCATAAGTTTTCTGACTCAGGCCTAACCTAAAACCAGTAATCAATCTGCTTCTTCACATGCAACTTCATTCAAATGGAAAGACAAGCCCAAAGCTAGCACACAAACTACTATACTTTTTAATACATCAACGTGCTTTAACATATAATTGGGCGGCCAATGCTCGTTCATCTTTTTAATTAATGTTTCATTTATTCTTTTTATATATTATTTTTACTAAGTATTTATTAAGGGTATCCTTAAAAAAATATTTAATATATTATTGATTTTATAAAATGACATATATTTAAAAATGTTTTTTTCTTTCTAAATCGTTATATATTTTGAATATGAGGGAGTAGGGTTTTACGGTAACAATCAGTAGACAAGCTCCACTAATCCCGGTGTACCATGTTTTCACCTTTCTAATTTCAAGCGATGAATATTTTCCCACGTGCCGTTTGAAAGTATAGGGTGCTTTCTTTCAATGTAATTGTCAAGTCTTGATGTAGATTCTGAAGTAAACTTGACTAATTAACCCATCCTTTACTGCAACAACTTAGACAGAGACTACCATCAATATGCACCCAAGAAAACTTTGTATGTTGCAAATCTTTTTCAAGTTTGTTGACTATACCGACATCGGTAGGACAACAACTACAAGAATTATCCTTTTTAAATCCTTGTCTTTTAATAAAATTATGATAATGATGGATTACTACAAAAAGAAAAATATAGATTATTTGTTCCTATAAGAATAGACTTTATTGATGAAAAATTGAGCTATTGATATCGTAGTAAATGTTATAATTTATACTAATAATATGTTAAATTATGTTAATATATAATTTTGCTGAACCTCTATTGCCGCCACCATGCTCCTGGTTCAAGTATGACACTGTCAACGACAAAATCGACAGTACTGAATACGGACCCTTAACATTTGTAGCCCCAAAAAAACACAACAAATGAGCAACAAAACCCTAACTAACGATGGTGTCGAAGATCCATTATCGTGCTTGGGACACTGTTTGGCAAGCTCGAAGTCGAAGGCAACGAGGGAGGGACATCGATGTACACACGCGTTCTATGCACCTTCGACACCACCGTTGAGTCTCTGCCGCTCGCCAACCACATTGATCTGCACTTAAAGTGGAACCCAACACCCGTAAGCTCCACCACGATTTTCCTTTGTTGCCTTTGAATTTTGTTTTGGCCTTTTCATACCTAATTTGTATTTACAACATTCCATCTTAAATTTGGTGCTGACCAAAGAGAAAAATCAAGTTTGTTTTTGTTTTTGTAATTTGCAGAAATCCATTTTCTAGAAAAGAACAATTGGTTTTTGAATTATTATAGAATTCCAATTTCTGGAACAGAACAATTAGTTTATGAATTAATAAAATTCATTTTATAAGTGTTTTGCACAAAAGACCCAGGTTCAATTTGGTGTTGCGGGTAGTGATGTTAAAAGTTTGCACCTAATAATTTCTGACGATTTTAAACACTAAAAAAAAAAAGTCTGTCATAAATTGATTATCACATCAGCATTAAATGAAGAAACTTGGTGGCCGGATTATAAATCAAACGAAAAATTAGTTTGAAGACTAAAATAAATCAACATATTTTAGCTTAACTTTTAAAGTAAATAAAAATTAGCAACCGTATTATACATAATAATGCATGATTAGATTATGGTTTTTTTATAATATTAATAATTCTAATTAAATTTTAATATTTTCTGTAAAAATTAAATTTTAATATTTTATCCGTTACTATGTGAATTTTTTTCATAGTCAATGAAACTGAATTCAAAGGATATAAGTCACTGCCGCTCAAAATCGACAAGTAGAATATTTGATCACTCTTTTTTTTTTTTTATGATAATATTTTACCACTCTGGTACCTGAGTTTATTTGAATGAAGAATAATGGGAAGGTTGAAAGACTAAAATTAGTAAGGATTTTTTTCCCTCAAAAGACAATTTAAAAATTTATAGTGAGAGAAAAACTCATTATCATTTTTTTCTTCAAGTGACCAAGTGGGAGTACCAAAAGAAAATTAATTTTAATATTGATGTGTGATGCATAGGATAAATTATATCTTTTATTTAAATTTTTTAGTTATAATAAAAGTCAATAATATAACTAATTCTTAACATTTTGAATAAAAAACATAAAAATAATAATAATAATAATAATAATAATAATAATAATAATTATTATTATTATTATTATTATTATTATTATTATTATTGATGATAGATTAAATAAAATCTCAATGAATTGTACATAATATTATGATCACACGGTTATTTATATTTGTACATACAGACACAGCGTATGAATTTAAAAATAAAAATAAAAACTTTTAGAGAGCTAATTGCATTTTTATCTCTTGAATGTTGATACTGCAAAGAAATGAATTAAATTAAAAATAATTGGTTATTATTATGTTTCCATTTGCAAGATTCAATTATTTAATTTATCTTATTAAAGAAAATTATTATGTTAGTTGACAATAATAAATGTATAATATTTTTCTCTAAAACTATTCTCTTCATTAATATTTTTCTCTCTCCTAATTGCTCATTAGTACAATTAATTAGGAGTACTTTTCTGTGACACTACTTACTTGCATTTTGAGTCTTATAAATAAGAATGAAGGTAGAATAATTTTCTAGTGAAAAAGAAAAATTACAAAGACGTGAATCTATAAAATAAATCGGAGATTTTTTTTTTTAAAGAAAACATAATTAACTAGTCAAAATTGGTTTAAAAAGGGTGTAACTAATTATACGTAACCATTTTTGAATGAGATGATATTCAGTAGTTTTAAAAAACAAGGGTCTGTACAAATTAATGAAATTATAAGAAAATATAAAAAATTTATAAATAACATAATTTTACATATTTTAAGTTTTTTCACTATCTGTTGTCATTTGCCTAAAACCAAAAACATTATATTTATGTGTATCCTTATAATAGATGCTTTTTATATTTTTTTTGGTTTTTTCACATGTCTCTTCCTTCAAACACAATTATATATATAGAATTGCTTTAAATCAAACGCACTATTCTGCCCACCAGAAGTTTCTCATTAACTAGCATAGTTTCGTTGCGCATGAAGTAATGTTCCATACTACAGAACTAGAACAAAACCTTTTCTATTGAAGAAAATCAAAATCTAATTTTAAGTATTGTATTGAAGAAAATCAATATCTAATTTCCTTCGAATTTAAGAACACTAGTCTATTTCTTTGTCACACCAATCCTCATAAGAGCAACATAGGCTATAAGTCTGTAACCTATCATCATCATCACTAGAGCAGATGCAGCCATGACTTGCTCCTGCAAATTGAAATGAAACCCTGTTTGCTTTATATAAGGAAATTCCGCAACTTGACACTAGCCAGTAGTGTTGGGTCAAAACAGATCCTCATATCAAATGTGAAAGGGGAACAAAAATGGTAAGAGGAGAGAGATAGAGAAGAACACAATCAATTTGTTTAACGTGAAAAAACCTTTCTCAATGTGAAGAATAAAAACCTCATAGGAACTAATCCAGAATCAAACTTCCACTATAACAATAATGGGTTACAAAAGTCATATTTTTCCTAACATTTTACTAGAGATCAAAATATATCAACGGGGTGGTTTACACAACCTCTCTAACAATGGTAATAATCAAACTCCCTAGAGTGTTTCACTCAAACTCTCTCTAGAGATCTCTCAAATACAAAGCATAAGACTTGCTCAAATGTGCACTCAAGAATGTCAATTGAGACATCAAATTCTGACCTAATTCTTTCAGTCTTAAGTCTTCGTTCTGGTATAATCTGCATCCACCCTCAACTAATGTATTTATAGTGGGTGAGTAGGTTTAGGATTTTAGAACCCTCAATGGATTTGGGCCAACATTGGAGGAGTAAACCCAATCCAACAAGTAGAACAAGGGTATGTCTCATCATCGCTATACTGAGACACGATAAAGAGTTGGTAGTTTTAGTAGCTGATGGAAATGTACTTCACTCATGAAATAAACACCGGAACATGCTGAACATAAAAACCACCAGCAAGCAAGAAACAAAGCATGAGCACTGAGGCAAAAATGGTTGCAGCTTTTTGATCCATGACAGAAGCGCCTAGGACAATACCGAGGCCCCGTGAGACTAAGACATGGAGTAAGATGGTGAGAAATGTGTAGAAGAAGTTGAGCACATTGGCTTTCAACCCTGCCATCCAATAGGTTATGAGAATAAATATGGTGGGAAGACTAAGTTCCATTGGAAGGTCAGCTACCACCCTTGACAAGAAGTATGAGGAGAGCCTGTACATTCCAGAAGATCTTTCTTTCTCTAGCATCAATAGCTCTTGGGGAAAAGTGAAAATGGCTTGAAAGAGAGGGAAGAAACCCCAAAAGCTGGATATGAAGAATAGAAGCTCAATCTGCATGTACAGTATAGTTATGATTATCAAAATTGTACTTTAAGTCATTCTTTTCAGAATTTAATTGGCTGTCCAAACAATAGTGAAAACCAAATCATACCGATAAATTCAGAAAGAACAAAACTTAGATTCAGTTCTCTAAGTGTTTTTTAGGTTATTCTCTAATTAGAATTTAAATTTCATTTCAGTAACTTATACTACCCTTTAATGCATATTTTTACTACACCCATTACTTGGGTAAAACTCTAATTTTGATCATAAAAAAATATGAAAACACCAAAAAAAACCACACCTAAGTTTTGTCCATTCAACAAGTAATTTTTTAAATTTATAATTATATACTTTTGGGTTTGTTATTATTAATTAAAAAAAATCAATTGCAATGAATGAGTACATGGTAAGTTAATTCGAATGTTACTGAAGATTGAGATAAAGTTTACATCTTAAAAGCACATTGTTTTTGTCAATCTAACATGAAAACCAGATATTTTGAAATTTTTACCTGATATCAGACTTATACCACAGTAGTCCTGAAATAAGGGCAACCACAAGGACCTCACCAACCCGCAAACCAGAGAATGATTCATGCCTTCTCTCTTTGATGTCTTTTCTTAACAACACAGTGAATTGCTGTGACCAGATGGTAGGCCATTTTTCAGAGCCCTTTTCTTGAAATATATTCTGGCTTTTACCAGAGTCATTGGTTCCTTCAAGTGCTGGCTTCAATTGTGCAGCATAGTTTATCTTACACATCAAAATCAACTTCTGTTTATCTATGGCATGATCCACATTAGGTTCATCAGTGTAGATACCTGCAGTTATTCCACACTCAGCAAAGTGATTAGGTGTATCCAAGATCAAGTGTTTACTTTTATATTGAATCTATTTCACACTAACAGAATATTTTTATATCGAACTTTGAACTGTATAAATGTTGAGATAGAAGCTGTAAATTCTTAGCATATCTCATTTAAATAGTAAGAATCAATTGAAAGTCAAATGTCTTTCCCTGGCTAAACATATCTATGACTAAAATGCTCATACATTTGGGAGCAAATGTACTAATCATGGCTCAGTTCTTACAGCGAGTAGTATTTTACATTGTTATAGATTCCAAATATATAAAAGTGCAAGACACAATATTTCGTTAAGATTGAAAGTGAAACTTCTATCTACACCGCAATAGTATACACCAAAGTTTAATATAACATAACAGAACATCTCATATGTGCTAAAATACATAAGCAAAAAAAATAAATAAAAAAACATACCGTTTGCAAGATCCAAAAGGAAGTCTGCAGGGTTCATGGCCAATGCCGGGGCATATCCAATGTTAGAAAAATATTCAATGGCTTCAGATCCCTTTCCAAAATACAATGAGTTCCCTTCTGATAGCAACAGCACCTTATGGAACAAGTAGTAAAGCCTACTTGAAGGTTGGTGTATTGTCATCACAACAGTTCTCCCTCCACATGATAGCTCCCACAAGGTTGAGACAATTTTTTGTGCTGTGGTTGAGTCTAGGCCAGAGGTAGGTTCATCAAGAAACAACTAGCTTGGTTTTATGAGCATTTCTTGTCCAATGCTAACCCTCTTTCTCTCTCCCGCAGAAACCCCCCTCAAGTAAGGGTTTCCAACTATGCTATCCTTGCACTTGGTTAAACCAAGTTGATCAATAACATCTTCTGCTTTCTTAACTTTCTCTTCATTGGAGATAGTGTTGGACAACCTGAGAAGTGTTCCTCTTCATGGAATTTGAGAAGGCTTCACCATTGTAAGTTATGGTTCCATAAAGCTTCCCTACGAGCCTTCCTCCCAATGCTGTGAGCAGAGTTGTTTTGCCACTCCCAGATGGACCTAGCATGGCTAGCATTTCACCATGCTCAACAACACCTTTCACTCCCTTCAGTATCTCTTTCTCTTCTGCCTCTTTGTTCTTCACAAATAGTCCATATTTCTTGGTCTTAATTTTATACACAACATCATCAAACTGCATTGTGATTCTTATTAGCATGTTCACTAAAAAAACATGGAAACATCCTAGAATGAGACCAAAATCTCTTTTTGTACAATCATTTTGACTTAGTTTTCCATAAGAATAAAAGGAAACCCTGAAGAAAAAAGTGTGCATGTAATTATTTAACATAAATTATGGGAAACAATTATTTCTTGTTTTAGAAAGTATTATCAATAATGAGAGGTTGTGAAAAAATAATAATTATCTACCACAGTGTGAATAAGATGGTGTTGATTTTGCATCGGAGTTTGACTCTTTTAGTTGAATAAAAATATCTACAGGATTAGGAGATTACTAAACAGGAAAAATTATTAATATTATGATAGAAGCATCAAACATCTATAAAAAAAATTATATAGCTACTTGAAAGGTAAACCTATATACCTAGCTAGAATTTCATAATAGGGGAAAATAGAGAAACATTTTAAAATGCATGCATACCTTAAGAATTACTTGATGTTTTCCTTTGTGGAGTATGTAAGGGGTTTCCACAGTTTGTGACTCAATGTCTGCCATCTCTTGATGATGATGATCCATGTCTACCTTCAACTTTCAGAGACACAGCTTTGAAACCCTCTTGATCTACGATTTCTCTGTGTCCCTTATAATCTCACGAGACACCAATGAACTTATAATGATCTCACCGAGTATTGTTCTTTATTACAAACTGTGAAATCCACCAACACTATTCTTTACTTTAAATCACAAAACCGTGAAGCGGTGCATCAATATATATATATATATATATATATATATATATATATATATATATATATGACTTATATTAGTAAAATGTGTGGCATACACTAAAAAGTTTATTAATGCTGAAAAAATAAAGAATGAGTGTCATGTTCATACTAGGGATAAGAAGAGGCGTCAAGGGGAAGAGACGTTTCGATTTAGTTTGAATGAAGGTGAATTAATTACAAACTTTGGTTGTTTTTTTTTACAAGATTGATTTAGGTTCTGTTTCTTAACCGATTCATTTCTGCTACAAATACAAATACACTTGGCTGAATAAGCACATTTTATGCCAACTTTAACAATATCGTGGATTTTCTTGACACCTTTATATAGGTAACGTGCGTACGTAGTTTAATTTACAATGCAATGCACTATGACGTGAACAAATATATAAGCTTGTGGACTTTATTCATACATCAATTAAAACATGTTAGGAAATACTACTATTCTTTGAGAATTGAACTATATGGATTTAGATTCTCGTTCTGCAGTTATTATTTTTTAAATGCATAGTTCTTTAATTACCCTTAAATTAATAAGTTTGTATAATAAAAAAATGTAATTAAATAACTGTAGGTTATTAATGCAAACCACTGGATCCAAACTGCAACGCATGCAGTTTATATTTGAAATCTAGAAGATCATTCTGAACTATATGTATGACATGTTATTTGGTGATCAGGCTCACCAGATAATCACATTTTGTTATAGCGGCCATTAAAGATAATATATCGTCAAGTTAAATGTGATCATAGTGCATTTGCATTGTAAATTAAACTAAGTACGTTACCTATATAAATGTTTATTTTATATAATTATATCGCCATTAAAGATTCACTGCATTTATTTTATATAATATATCGCCATTAAAGATAATATAAGATCATCACATTACTTTATGCATGGACATTGATGGTAATCGTGGTGCTCATCAGATAATCATAATACTAAGTTTTCTTTCTTATGATCAAGGATTGTTAGAGGGGGAAGATAGTTTTCTAATCTCACAAAAAGAAAATTGGATGTGTTTAGAAAGACAACTTAATTAACAAATTTTTTTAGAGTAAATTAATAACTTATTAAATAAGGGTTTATTTAATATATATAGTAGTTTAGTTCGTATATTGTACAAGTTAAATGTTAATTTTATATAATTAAAATTTATATTAAAAACATTTTTAAATATATAAATTATATTATAATTAATAAATATATTTGTAGTTATAAATTATATTTTAGATTTATGATAAATAATTTATATTATAATATATCTTATTTTTAATTACTTATCATTTATTTAAGATTGAAATTCAAGATAGAACTAAAAAGAATACATTATATATATTAGAAGTGTGACTAAACTTTGAAAGATAAAATATATATTTGAAATTAGTTTTATATTTAGTTACATCTTATTTATATATATATATATATATATATAAAGTTAGATTTTGATATTTCGTTATTTTAAGAGTTTAATGATTATGCTAATGTACATGTAAAATACTTGTATATTATTGTCCAATTACAAATTATAGTTAATATAAATTATTTTAAAATAATTATTATAGAAGTTAATAAATTTATCATATACAGTGAATTATGATTGGATGAGGTGAATTTTACATTTGGGTTGTATTTGGTTGGGGGAAGAAGAAAAAGGAAAGAGAAGTGGATAGATGAAAAAAAGAGAAATAGAAAAAAATAAAATAAAATTACAGGAGAAATATTTGAATTAAATTTTTTGGATAAATAGGATGATATAAAAATACATTTTTATGCTTGGATACATTTGTATTTTTTTTATTTTATAATTATTTTGATTTTTCAAAACCATGCATGAGAATGAGGCAAAAAGTAAGATGAAAAAGAGTGTTTTGGTAAAGTTATGTGCAGAGTGTTTCCTTCCTTTCCACTCACATGAGCGTCGAAATACTGCACACTGGCTTCCATTCAAATTTCAAAAATTTCTAGGCTCTCACTATCCTACCAAACCGAGTGAGTTCTCATTTCTACACTGTTCACGCTTTTCTTGTCTTCGCAATTTCCTGCGCACCAAACACACTCATGAGACGAATTAAAAAATATTAAAAAAACAAAAATAATGGGTAACTTTTTTTAAAAAAATGATATATGATTGAAAACAACATTAAAAGGAAAAAAAATCAAATAAATATATTATAATTATATACACATTAGAAAAAAAACAACACAAAAATTATATTGAAATTTATCTAATTATTTCTGTATTATTATTTATCTGTCTGCCCCAGTATTTTATTAATAAAACAATTATTAAACTCATCTAACAGCCTTTTGTCGGGAAAAAAAAATCTCATTTAACAGGCTACTCCAAGAGTCCTACATGATTCAACTACTAGTTTAATTACTACTCCTTTCTATTTCTATTAAAATGCAAATAAAAACATTCTAAATATATACTCAATCAATTAGACTTCTTAAACATTTAAAGTGATTAGTTTTGAGAACTCTATTTAATTCGCCTATTTGTTTTGCTTTTGGTTGACCCAAACTAATGATTTCAATCACTTTTTAAAAAATAATTTATAATAAAAAACTTATATTTATTTATGAATCTAAGTTATATGTACTGTTAATTAGTATAATCTTTTTGACAGAAACATTTAGATAAAAAAATTACCTTATTGTTACATAATTCTATTCCTTAATATAACGTCACAACACAAGAAATTTCTATTAAATGTATGTATTAAAAAAATTAAACAGAAAATGCATGTAAATTACTAATTCTTAGTATTTGAATAGAAAAATCAAAACTTTTGATTTGTCAATTATTCAGGAAAGAGAGAGAGAGAGAGAAACTGCACGTTATTATAGCAACAAGTTGACTTTGTTGATATACGTACCTGATAATAGCTGCGACCATGGAAAATTGCAAGCGACTCGTGGATGCACTGAAAACTAAATCATCATTTTCTCGAAGACTCAACACATGCTCATTCACATACGACTAAACATTTATGAGTTTGACTCCTTTTTGAAACCTCTCTAATGCTATATTAGTATGTTTGGTTGGATGATAGAAAAAATAAGTGAGAGAAGAAACGTTATAAACAAAATTGAGAGAGAAAAACCAGTGTTGTAATTGGATTCAAATTCACACTCCACTACTTTAATAATCTTTATTAAACTACTACTTTTAGACTATCGTCATTCTCATTAATATATATATACGTATATATGATAGTTATATTATAAATTACTTAAAAAGTGAACAAAAATTTATTATTATACTACTATTAATAAATTTAAATCAAAATTTATATATTTACAAATAAAATTTAATAACAAATAATAATAGTACGTTCATTACACATATATTTAATAGTACTATAGTTTATAGTAATTATTAAATATATGTTCAATAAATGTAATATTAGTTATTTTAAAAAATAATATTAATATATATAATAAATATAGTAAATGTATTATTAAATGAACATAATTTATAAGTAATGCACATAATAAAAAAATATTGCATATAATAATAGTAATATAATTAATAATAAATATATTTACATTTTATATATTTATATTAGTCTTAATTTATTAATAACTATAAAAATAAAATACGATCTAGTGATTTCAGAAGGGGACTCAGACTCAAACAGCAGGAGACCAACAAAAGAAAATGAAATTTATATATACCATCAATTTTTCACAGAAAATGTTTATAATTTGTCCCTATATCATTAATATATTACAAATAGTATTACAAATACTACAGTATATTACACACATACATATGAATAAAAATTATATATCTAGTCAATTATATTTATAATATATAAATGTAAAATACTAAAATATACTAAAATGTTGATTATAAGATATAAAAAATTAAAAATATCTTTCTTTCATTCGATATTATGCCTTTCAGTCTTTGTCTCTTGCCAATATCATGGCTCTGGCTCGTGATTATAACAAGTGTTGTTGTTGTGTGTTTTTTCAGAATTTGGATGGAAATTTTAACAATATTGGGTCAGTCTAATGACACTTATTTATATAAAATTGAAAAGTATTTAATTACAATAAAAATAGAGTTTAACAAAGCCCAAAGGAAATAAAAAATAATTGTACATTAACTAAAATTTGATAAAATATCTAGATAAGATTTCTACGAAAAAAAATAAATTACTACTGATTTTATAATTTCAAAAATTCAAGAAATAAAAGCTGACTGTATGATAACTAAAATTTTGATAAATTATAATATTCAAATAAGATTTTCCAAAAAAATAAGCTTACCTTTTGATTTTATAATTTTTTAAAAAGTCAAGAAATAAAAACTAATTATATAATAATTAAAATTTAGTAAAAGATATAATATTTAAATTAAATTTCTTCAAAATAAATAAATAGTAATCTTTAATTTAAAAGGTCTGTTTGGATACTAGACATAAGTTATTTTTGAGAATTTCTTTACTGAAAATATAATATTTTTTTAATAAAGAAACTTTCAAAAACACTTTTAGTCTTATATCCAAATAGACTAAAGAAAAAAAAAAGTCAGTAAAACGTCTTAAATCAAATATGAAGCTCAATCTCATCAATTACTAATTATTCCAACTGATGTGGTTCTTACTTCTTTCCGAGAGTTGTACGTGGATATAATAAGTCCTTAACATGAATTTGTGTTTTATTTATCATTTCCTTATGTTATGATTTTTCTTAAAAAAAACAAGTGATTCCACCCGAGTCATTCATATGTATAATAGATTTTGGTTCTCCTTTTAAGTTATATATAATATAATTTTATGGAAAAAGAGTGGAAAAACCCCTTCAGCTATGAAATTTGATGTATGTGTTTATTTGCCTTTGGCAACTACTCTTGTTGCCCTCTATAGTTTCTTCTTTTGAAATGCCTTGTGATGATACCTTTACATTTAAATTGCAGTTAACATGCTACTTGTAGCTTGAATTTCTATGGAGTAAAAACCTCGTTGACATTAAATTCTCACTTGTGTTGTATCACTTGTCTCGGTTTTGAAGTTGGAGTAAACATAAAATAAACGCTGAGGTGATTATTTCCCTATCTTTGGAGATTTAGTCTCTACCTGGCTGGTTTAATTTCATTACTCGTCACATTCTTTTCTGGAAGGTGAGATACTTTGCAAAATGGGAAGATTGAAAGCATGTTGTAATAGTGTGGTGTTCTTTGTTATTTGGATTTGTAACGGTGTCATGCTATATTCCTTTTTTTGTTTTGCCTTGGTGGTTCAAACTTGACACATCTTGCATGTGTTTTGGTCTGTATTATGAATAAATTCTTCTTCGGCCCTAAAAAATATCCATTAAGTAATGGATTTAATGGGGGTGACTCAATATTTTTTTTTTAAAAAAACTACAGAAACATAATCGTATTTTTTTTTCGAGGGGAGAAACATGATAATATTAAGGGTTGATAAAGTGAGTCAAATTGGCTCAGTTTGAGTTAACATTAAAGATAATATAGGTTGATTAACCACAAATGGTAGATCCAAAAAAAAATTAGTGGGGAAAAAATAGTTTATAAATTTTTTACAAATGAAAAATATCATAAGTTTTTACAAAAGATATAATCTCATGACAAATAAAAAAAACCAAAATACCTAAACTTCTAGAAATTAGAATTTTCATCTACTAATTTTTCATATTAGATATTAGAAAAATTAGAGAAATTGAACACGGTTAAAATTAAAAAAATAAAGCGGGTAAAATTAAAACTAATTTATATCCTCTATGAATAAAATTAGTGTCAATTTATTTTTTATAGATAAAATTGGTACTGGTTTTTTTTTTCTTTTATAATGTTTTACATTATTTTTAGAATATTTATATTGTGGGAGCAGCACTTAATATTTTATGAGGACAAACAAAATTACTTACTTAATATACTAAGTAAAACAATTTACTTTGTGGAGACAATCACCCTTCCTACTCCCATTGTAGATCCGTCAATAACCACAAACCATAATTATAAAAATTGAACCGAAGAATTTTGGGTCATTCTTGCCCACTCATTTCAGTAAATATACTGAGTGTCCTTGCCACGGTTCAAACCCAAGACCTACATTTTACCATTGTACTAGAGGCTATTCATTGATACATAATTAACAAATTTGATATTTGTACTATATATACATATTTAATCAAATTCAATGTTAACAAAAAAAGACACTTAGCTTAGCATGGTTTGAACCCATGACCTATATAGAGAAAGTGCAAACAAACTCTACCAAGGACAATTAGTTAATGTAATATTAGCAAACACAATATTTATAATATATACTATATAAATTATATATGATTATTTATAACATTGTAATTCAGAGTCATGAGATTCAATTAGTGTTTCAATAGTTCGATTATTGATTCTATAACTTAGTATCTTGATTGGACTGATTATCGGTTCAATTTATAAAACTATGACACAAATTGACACCAATTAAATCAATTCATCTGTGTTACCTCACTTTAATAATAAATTAAAATTTGAAAAATCTAGCTCATTCCATCATACTCAATGGATTTAACGGTTGACTCAACCTATTTAAAAATATTACATTTTGGATTCAGTTTTCTGAAATAGAATGGTGCTGATAGCAATTTATAGAGATAGGTGAAGTTTTAGCCCAAAAGCAGGCATGTTGCACCCAGACCAATTAGCTCAATTGCAAGCCTTTTAGGATGGGAATGAGGCGTATAGTCCAACTAAATGCAACGCTATACAAGTTAGCCAACTTAAACTGCAAGCTATTTAGCAGACTAGTGGAACGGTTTTGCATATCTAGTAGATCTAAACTTGTTTCATTTATTGGAATTTATATTTTAATTGAAGCAATGTTGTAATTTACAATGTTTTTTTAATTATTTTATAAATAAAATATAAAATAAATATATTTAATATCTTTAAAATATAAAATTACTTTCATTAATTTATTCCATTTAATAATTAAACAACATTAACAAAAAAAAATAGAGTATTCTTTCAATTGACATTAAAATATATGTGCTGAATTTTTTTATTAAAGAATATACTGCTAAAACTTATCTTTTAATAATTGAGTCAAATGTTTGATTTTTTTTCAAATACTCTTAATTAAAAAATGTAAAATTCAAG
>PYAF01005245.1:1549600-1581726 GCA_007407185.1 Glycine tomentella | reverse complement strand
TTTTTGGTATATATAATTTTTAATATATTATTTTATTTAATATAATTTCTAAATTTTTATATGATTTTGTTTAATATTTTTTGGATTTTGTATATATAACTAATTTTTAATATAATATTTTATTTAATAAAATTTTTCAATTTGATTTTGGAATTTGAAAAAATTGAAAATTTTTATTTTTTGATACTTCTCATTTTTTATATCGAGACTACACCATTAAACACATTATTCTCATCCCTCTCATTATCTCTTTCATCCTTTCATAATTTGATAATTCTCTTTCAAAAAAGTAGAAGACAATTCCCCTTTTCTCTTTTTGTTCCAGTCAAAAGCACACAATCGACTAACTCGTCATCGAAACTACACCGAAACTCAGGCTTTCTGTCAATCGGTGACTCAATTGTATAAAATTAGTGTGGTCAAAACATATACATCCAAGCGAGAAAGGGAATTAAAAAGGATCGTCCATCTTTCATGGTGAATAATCAATTGTGCGAGTAAGTTGGTCACCATCTTTATCTCTCTGGGTAAGCACAATGCAATTCTTTGCATTTCAATTTGAATCACTTTGTCTCACGCAGTTCCACTCCTATTTCTAGAGTTCTGCAATGTTTCACCGCTCCAAAAAATATTAAATAAAACCATATAAAATTTAGAATATCGAAAAAAGTTACAACGGCGTACGATATGTCCTTCAAATGGTCTAACTTTTGATATAAATGTCCGATCGAGGTGTACGATATGTCGAAATGCTCAAAATTAATAGAATTAATTAGAAAAATAAAAAATAACATGTAATTAACTGACTGAATAATTAAAGAAGTAGAAAACAAGAAAATTTTGGGATGTTCGAAGATTAAATCACAATTTTGAGGCACTTAGAGGTCTTTTTTGGGAAAAATTTTTGACCAAGTCCCCTTCGAAAACTTGCTAGCGCCTTCTCCTCTCAATTTTGAACGTGTGGCCATCGGTTTCACCTCAATCGGACATTCCAGTCAAAAGTTATGATCGTCCGAAGTTTATATACGCATCGCTGCATCTGTGCATGACACGTGTCAGGAGTAGGTCACGCTCAGAACTGAGCATGACTAGTCACGCCCAGAGCCAGGAGTGACTGCCCCCCTAGTCACACCTGGCTCTGGGCGTGACCAGTCATGCCCAGTTCTGGGCATGACCAACTGTCCCAGATTGGTAAATAGTTTCAAAACAGCCCCAAATTCGTAATTTTTATTTAATTTGTATTATTTGGGTTCTTTTGCCTAGTCAAGATACTTGCACTTTGGGTGATCCCTGATGGCGAGCTTTTTTCTTTTTTAATTATTAGTTCAATTTAATTTTCTTTCTCCGTTTCTTTGATAAATGGAAAATAATCACGCAAATGCCTGTTCATGATTGTGTTTATGAACTTAACTCTAGTTGGGTCAATGGTAAAGATTAAAAAAGTTAGATGCATTTTTGATAGTTTAGTCCTTCCCACAACCGTGAGTAAATATGGTTTGCATAGGACCTCAACACAAAATGGTGCTTAAGGCCTCCTAAATAAAGGGGTCCATCAATCTATGGCTCACTAATAGGTACCCTAACAATGTATTTTCACAGACCAAGAACTACGAGATCGCCCTTTCATTCTGCCTAAGGCTTAGAATTTGGTACTTGTGTCTTAGTTGCTATAACAACCCTAGAAGAAACCTTGCTAGGAAATCTACCAAATTGTGCATGCAACATGTTGTATATGCCTTACATAAAAAAAAAAATAAGTAAAAAAATAATATCTCATATACACAACAAAAACAAGTTTTTGTTGTGTGTAGCCTGAAGACACAATAATTGGCAAGATGAAAAGAAAACGAAATGAGCAAACAAGAAAAAACTTACCAGAAAAGAAAAAAAAGTGTGAAGAAGATTGGGTTGAGTTGAGTAGCTTGAGCTCTATAGTGGGAAGATGAAGGAAAGAATGGGGGTGCAAAGAAGACGAGTGAAAGGGGGTGTAAAGAAGAGAAAAGGAGGCAGAATAAGGAGGGGTGCTCAATGAGGAAAAGAAGAAAGGGGGGTGAGAAGGAAGAAGAAAGACTTAAAATTGAAGTGGAAGGGGGGTGAAGGGAGGGGAAAAATAAAGTGGATAGCGTAAATAGGAAATTGGGTCCTATGCACCAATTGAACGCCTTACTCATCTTAGACTTACACACACCATAAAGTCCAATAGTTAAATCTTTTTTTTTAAGGAATCCAAATAATTAATCTTCATCAATTAAGATTCCATACATTTTATTTTCAAAATAGATATTAATAATCTAAAATTTAATTTAATGATTAGACTATGATAATACACAAAATTTCAACAGAATTTATTTTACAAACCAGTGATGTATCTTTCCCTTATACTGATCAAAGAATATCTTTCTCCTATTAGTACATCAGCGTTTTGCTATAAACTGTTAATGAATTGGAGATCACAAAGTCTGATTCAGTACATCAGCGTTTAACCACTAATATATCTTTCCTGTATTCAGTATATCAAATGAAATTTGGTTAAGCCATGAGTGTAGTTTAGCCTTAATTTTATTGTGAATTTGTTTGATAAAAATATAGTTAATAAAATTATAAGCTAAAAACTATTAAATTAGCTTATTGAATTAAAGTTATTTATAACATTAACCCTTGAACTAAATTAATAAACATAAAATACATAATCATATATATATATATATATACATTCTTTTTGTAAATTTTACTTTTTTATACTAAAAAATATTTTCTAGGTAATTATAGTTTTAACTTTTTATTTTTATTTTTTCAAAGATAAAATATTTACTAAAATTAAAATAAATAGTGTAACTATCAATAAAACAATGAATTATAAATTGTAAGTATAGTTACTTTAAGTGATATTTAAAAAAATATTATGAAGTAAGGGAATATAAATCTTTTTGTTAAACATATTTGTTTTGGTCAAACAAACACATAAATTAGTTGAAACGGTTAAACAAGTACAATTAATATCTCTATAATAAAGTGATTTTTTTATGTATAAATGATTGAATCTTATTTATCTTTAATTCCTAAGTTTTATTTTAGTTTCAACTTTTTCTCCTCTCATGTTGTTTAAGTAATTAAAAAGCTAGAATGTCTTACTGCTGAAGTGACATATGCCCCATCCTATAGCTACCTAGACCAATTCAGGGTCCTCCCAGACTATGTATAGTATTAATGGGAAATGTTATGTAAATATAAATATACAAGAAATATACTCGATCAAATGCTACACATGTTTAATTATAAGCATACTGCAAGATTATGGGGACACAGTAGAAGGTGTGATGAGAGTGTTTGGCCAGATTGCTTGTATTGTGGTGTTGGTTAAAACTTTGTATCATGTGCCAATGTCAAACAAATAAAAAATAGCTTACATGGACCCAATCCTGTGCTCAGTAAGACTGTGTTTGGCCATCTTCATCATGGACAGCATGTCACAGTGTACACAGCTAAGTTATGTGGTAAATCATTGTATGTTGGCAGACCTATGAAACCGCCAAACATCAATTTCTTTTTTTCCCACTACTTATTAGTTATTACAAACAAAGTGTATATGCAAACAAAAATACTATCGATCAAAGGCAAAAGGGCATAATCACCATGTTGATTTTGTGTGTTACTTAAAACACCCTTTAGTGGGTCTAAGTAAATATATATTAAAGTGAACAAGTTGAGAATTTATAATAAGCAGGTGATTTTCTACACTTACCTTAAATGATTGCTTTTGATTTAATTACAAGGAAACAAACATAGTTTGAAACAAGGCCCGCCAACGGCTGCAATGGTCACAGGAAGGAAAAAAACTCGATTTACACAATTTCATCCTTGAAGAAGAGATATTGAACAAATAGACATCTTCATTTATTATAAATAAAAAAATAGAAAGTAGAAAAACTAAACACACACAAAGGAAAAGAATACTGATCTTTAAATTTGTGTCTTTAATAAGAGATGCTCAATATTAATAGCCATGAAAGATTTTAAAAAATTCCTATTATCCTAATCTTTTGCATTTTTTTAGAATAAATTTCTCTCAATATAAAAAATATTAATGGCAAAACACTTTATATGTAACTTTTAAAAACCAGGCCCTAAAATTTTTGTGAGTCCAGAATTAATGATAGAAAAACAATTTTTTTCACTAAATTCATGATTATTTTTTTGTAGTGCCTGATCACTACTTAATTTGAATTTTAATTGTAAAAATCCATAAATTCTGATGAGGTGAAATTTGTGCTAATTATTATCACATGCTTGGATGAAGACGTTGGAAACCTTTTTCATGAATTGCTAGTATATTAGTTAATACTTTTATATTTTACTATAACAATTAAAAGAAAACTTAAAAAATAAAATATAAAAGATTATGTATTTTAGAATTAAATAAAAATATTGAAAAATAAGAATACTTTTACTAATTGTTTGCTTATTATAATTTAAAATAAAATAAAAATCATGTGAATAGTATTACATAAGGAGACATTTAAATTTTTGTAATGTTTTTTTTAATAACAAATTTTGTAATGTTAAAAACCTTTTTTATTTCTTTAATATATAATATATTTTAAATAAATAAATGACATGGATAATATTAGATAAAGATAAATTTTAATTTTTATATTGATAAGAAATTTTTTGATTTAACAATATTTTTTATTATAATTTTATAATTTAAAATTAAATCAAGATTAAAAACACATGAAGATAAAAGAATGAGACAACTTTTTTATTCTCTGACCGAAAGTCACACTTAAAAAAGAGGAAAAATTATATATAGTTAACCAAGTGATAGAGTAAGAAGTGGGAGTTTCCCTATAACTAATTTATATTATTTGAGAGTAAAATTCCTTAACAAATTGAGCCTTCACCTTGAAAGACGACTATTAACTAATAATGATTGTACCATCTTCTGGTAGCTATATTGGATGGCTCCTTTTATCCCCCTACATTAAAATACATGAAGTCAGAAGTTGGAACAGTGTTTTGTCAAGAATCGATAGAGCAAATAGCAATATCAATTATCAAATAAGGGGAAGGTCCAAAAACAATACTATTATCAATCACATAACAATAATTATGGCCTACTTACTGTTAACACATGGTGAAGCAATCCGATAAGCATTTGATTACTGTGTTGGAAAGCTACATATGAACCGACATTAAGCTGAAAGGTCATGGATTATTAGCAAGGCTATGATTGCAAATTTGTTTACCTTTTTTCTCTTATATCAACGATCCAACCACCATTACATAGCCCCACGAGTGCTAATGTCCCTGTCCTTAACTACAAAGTAGGTGGATTAATTCAATTATCCATGCATTCCCTAATATCATTGGCATAGTTTAGTCCTAGAGTAACTCTTCTATTTGGTGCTTTGAAAGATAGAAACGTAAAATCGTTCCTATCTATAACAATGGTCTTTTTCTATTGGAAGAAAAATATAATTCTGTTAAAGAAAAACGTTTAGTGGTGAATTGTTCTTCCTCTAAAGTTTGTAGATTGTCTTTTTGAAACATTTTCATCCTGTCATCCTGTAATGGTAAGTTTGGATGAGAGAAAAAGAAAACAGAAATAATAATGCATTTTTTATTTAGTTAAAAAAATGATTTCTGAGAATAAAAATTCCATTTTTTTTTCTATTTTTCTTCTATTCAAGTTTAAAAATGTTCCCAATAATTCTTGTTTTTCTTCGTTTAAATCATACAAAACATGGAGGATAGGTGAAACAAAGAGGTGTTTTTGTTTTGGAATCAGTTGTTTATTTTTCATGAGAAATAGAAAAAAGGACAACTATTTATCCTCATCTGAAAGTCCTTTTCTAAAAGTGCAAGAACACGACATTCTTTCCCATAACTTGTTTTGTCATCACTATAGCTAGGTGAACTTTGATTATTATCTTACTCCTATTTGTCGGTTTCCTTTATTTGGAGATGTACATTTGTTTGTACCAAAAGCACAATCATAGACAGCTGGCTCCTTCCAATTTCCTTCCAATTTATTAACTCTAATCATAATGGCAAACCACAGATAGCTACTCTTTACCTCTAACATTAAGAATGACTAATTTCAATTTCTTCATTTTTAATGTAATTTTAGATCAGTTTATTCAATGTAGTTCATACGAATTCAAACATTTAGGCAGGAGTAGAGTAGTTTGGTTTGTGGATAACCCTACTTCTTAAAAAGTTGTGTAGGCTCGGATTTCATTAGTACATAACTAATTATAAAAGATATCATTATTTACAGGGTTTATTGACAGTGATTATATACATTCTTTTATAACTCTTTATATCAGGGCAAGTAGTCCCTTATTGTTAATTTAAATTTATTAAAAATTATAAAATTATAAAATTATAAAAGAATCATTAAATAATTAAGATATAAGAGACTCACAACAAATTTATGTAATTTTCAGTAAATTTTAACAAATATAAGATAATTTATCAAAAAAACTGTCAAAAAATATGTTATTAACATTTTTCTAACGATAACTTGACTTTTTCTTTTGAATTAGACGATAAACGTTCTCTATCAAAAACAATCTTATTGGAATTTGGTAGGACCACTATAACCTACTTTACATGTTTTGAATTCAATATGAACCAAACAAAAGAGCAATTAATTCAGTTACTACATTCCAAACTATAATAGCTCCAAATAGGATAAGACTACCTTAAAAAATAGGATAAAACTAAAAAATACAGAAATTTTTGTTTAATTAGACACAATATTTGTAAATAATAACTAATTAAAAACTGAAAATAATTTTAAAATTATTTTAGTACAAATTTTATTAATATTTTGAGACATCTCAAAATTGTAATTGATTAAAGTTCAGTTTGAATTAATTTTAAGCATACGAGAGTTTTTTAATCATAAAATTGTACTGTTAAGATTATAAAGAAGAATATTGATATATTAAGTTTAGAGTTTAAATCTCATGTATTGTCAAAATAAAAAAAAAATTACAAAACCAATCGCAAATGATTATTGATGAAATTTTGAAAATAGTTCTTAAACAGTCACTTTAATTAATTACGAACACCTCTCGTTTACCTTAATTTGTGCTGCATGCGTATACATGCACCGTAATGGCTATATGAAAAGTTTGATTTAGTTTATATGAAAATTGTGATTTAATTTCATTTTTTTTATTTACCAATTTATCCAAGCTAACACTGAAATTATATAATGGCTATACTCATTAAATAATTCTTTGATAATTGATACACAACACAGATGGGTAATGGATTCGTGAAGATACTCCAAGAAAAGGTAAAGGTTCGTCCACAGAAGAAGAAAGTGAATTATTACTGTTTGTTGGAAGCATGGGATGTAGACAGATAGGGTTCATGCGATTCTCATGCCAACCAGAAGATACTTTTTTTATTATTTATATAAGAAGAAGAATCAACTCATTTTATTTTAAGAGTAGCTTTAAAGAAATTATTCTTTATTTTAATCATTAATTTTTTAAAATATAATAATTAAAATTATCTATTAATTATAATTATTATATATTTCATCCATCTCAATTAATTTAAATTAAAGATATTATTAATATTAATGTTGATGTATAATTATTAGATTTAAAAAAAAAAAATAATGAAGACGAGGAGGAAGATGATCCCTCCTCTTTATATAATAAATATTTTTGTGGATAGCACTTGGCATTGACAAGGATGAAGTGATTACAACAACTGTAATAATTCTTTGCTGCTCACTCACTCACTCTTCCTGTGAATGACACCGACAACATGTTAAAGCAAGACAATGCCACACACAATTTCTCTCTCTCTGCTCTCTTGGATGACAAGTTAACACAGAAAATAAAATGGACCTCTTAACCACTCTCAAATCTATCTACTACTACTTTCATCATCCTCATTGCACTTGAAAGTTCTAAGAGTTGAAGCATTCTTTTACATAATTCTCTGTCTGATCAAAAAAAAAAAAAAAAAAAAAACAACGTGCGAGTGTGTGTGTGTGTGTACACGACAGCATAAGCATGTTCTGTTGGTCCCACGTTCCAAACTCAACAAAACCGAGCCTATTGCATTCCCACATTCTTCTCACTCACCCCATGTGCCACTGCTAGCATTCCCTCTTCTGCATTTCCATGTAAGAGGAGGGACTTAATAAGGTTAAGGATCCAAAGCTTTCAACTTTGAACTTTGAAGTTTGAATCTCACTCTCTTTTTCGATCATCTATGGACCCAAACACTCGTCTTGATCATGCTCTCTTTCAGCTCACTCCAACCAGAACCAGGTTCTAATGATGATTCACAATTCACACACACACGTGAAAATTGTGGCACCAAATGGTTTGTTTTGACTTTGTGCGTGTTTCTTTTCTTGTTCTGCATGTTGAAGGTGTGACCTTGTTGTTGTTGGTGGAGGTGTGAGTGAAAGACTTGCTTCTGGGCTGTTAGAACCATTTCTTGCTCACCTCAAGAGTGCCAAGGATCAGATTTCCAAAGGTGGCTATTCCATCACTCTGCGTCCACCTGGTGGACATCCTCACTGGTTCACCAAAGCCACCCTCCAAAGGTTCTTTTCTTTTGATTTTGTGTTTTGGTTTGCCAAAATTTTGGGGTTTTGATAAATTGGATTAGAATGTTCTGAATGCAGAAAAAATGTGAATTTTGGATCAGACTAAGGAACAAGGATTTGGCTCCTTTAATTACTTGTGTGTAGGTTATCATGATGTAGAATGATTTTGTAAGACCGGTGTTGTTTGTCTGTTTTTGGTTCATTTTCCATAGGTTTGTTAGATTTATAAGCACTCCAGAAGTTCTAGAGAGGTTTGTGACCATAGAAAAGGAGATTGTGCAGATTGAAGGGTCGATTCAGTCAAGTGAGAGGAGCAATTTGGTGGCAGAAGCAGAAGGTATGGATGGGAAATCTTAATCACGTTATTGACTTATCGTTCTATTGATTGGAATTGGATATCCCAAAACATATACCTCCTTCTCAATTATTTTCCCCTATTATTAATCTTAATTAAATTCTTATTTTTCTTCTTGTTCTTCGAGCCAAGTGCAACTATTCAATGATAGCGGTCAATACATTTTGTTTTCTGAGAGTTGTGAATCGTGAGAGATACTAAACTGATATGTATATATGCCTTTATCTATGGCTAATTTGATTGCACTTGCAAGGGTACCAAATTACTTGGGTGTTTGGTATGATTCCTCAATAAGTTGATGGTCCGATTAGATACTCATGTCAGCACAGCATGTTAACTGTGCAAAAATTTGAAGGTAAAATTAGCAAATAGTGTTTCCACAGGTTACAATCTTCTATAAGAAAGACTAACTTATGAACCTATTGACATTATCATTAGCAACTTATCTGAAGCCAACAACTAGTTGTCTTATATCCTCCCTTTTCTACTAGTTTATCTTCCATCATCATTTTAAATAGGATCTAGGAAACGAGAGGTGAAAAGCAGGTTATGTTGGCTAATTTGCACTTTTTCTAGTATTTTAATAATGAAAGTAAATAGAAAAAAGACTTGTAGCTTCAACTTGATATTTTGACCTGGGATTAACAGGAAGCATTTCATCTGCTGATGGGCGTGTCAAAAGGTCAACAACTTCCTCTAAGGTATATAAATATGACTCTTGCTAATGTTGCCTTGGTTTTGGTAAGATATTGAAACTCTTATCACCTTTGGTGTCTTTTAGATGAAAGATGAATCAGCTGGAACCAATGAAGATGGACATGAAGAAAACTCCAGGTATTGAATTTTTGGTGTTTTCCTTATTTGTGTTGTATGACATCCTTTTGTTCTTCAGGATGTGTCTATATATACCTTACAATAATTTTCATCCTTTTTCAATGAACAGGGTTCGCCTTCAACGTGTTCTAGATAATCGTAAAGCTATGCTTTGCAAAGAACAAGCAATGGCCTATGCCCGTGCTTTAGTTGCAGGATATTACCCAGAATCTGTGGATGATCTTATATGTTTTGCTGATGCATTTGGAGCTTCACGTTTAAGGTCAGCAAGCGTACCACAAAATGTTCAATGTCACAAAATGACATTCATGAATTGAAACAGTTCCCCTAGAATGGAAAAAAATAATAATGATAAATAAAACCTTTACCTCGCTTGAATGGAAGTTCATTTATAGTTACATTTATGTTTTGACATAGTGGTTTTCACCTTATTAACTCTTCACTGCTTGTTTTTCATTTTACTCTTGTTTTGTCACTGACATTATTTAGACAGCGTTCCTTTTGAGATATGACATGAATGGCACCTAACTCAAGCAATTGCATATACTTATTGCCTCCTTCGTATTTGGCTGAAAGTCCTTTTCAAATGATTAATGGGTTTTTTAAAAATAAATCCATAATAACTTGCTTGTCTATTACATCAAAAGTTATGAGAAACATTTGTTAAATAATTTGCAAATGTGTGTTTCTTGTTATGAACCTTGTTAGGCTGGAAGGAAGAGTGGTAAAAACAACAAGCAAAAAAGGAAACAAAATTTAATATTCCCAAAAGGGGAATCCTCTCGGTTTCCATTTACTGTTTAGACTTTAGAAGTAATGAGGACTAGTTAAACTATAGATGCACCATCAGCAAAACAAACAGTATTCTGTTGATATTTGAATTTGTCTCAATGCCTCTCGCTCTCTCTCTCTCTCTCAACTTTATTTGATTTATGTTATAAATCTTTCTGTCCTTCGACATAGTAGATTCATTGAATACAATATATCCACATGATTCCTTGATATAGGATTATGGTATGAAAGATTAGCCCCAGAAAACTTTCTATGTTTTGCTATTTAATATAATTTTGATTCATGTAGGGAAGCATGCATTAATTTCTTAGAGCTGTGCAAACAAAAGAATGAAGACAAGCTCTGGATAGATGAGATAGCAGCCATGCAGGCGGCCTCTCAGCCTGAATTGCCATACTTGAGGACATCTGGAATCATACTTGCTGGTGAAGATGATACAAGCAGTAAATTAAATGGCATAGTTGATGCCTCAATTTCTGAGTCAACGCCAAGTCATGCAAGTTTGGATATAGGCCAAGGTACCCTCCTTTACTGCTAAGTTGATTCAGTATCTCAGTCTTTGCCCCCTCCTGAGTACAAGGTTTCCAAAAACTGAGTAGAACAAATGTGTTTTTATTTTAAACAATTTGCCTTTAGCCATAGTCATCTTTGATAAAAGAAAACAAATACATATTATTGTGGTGGTCTCACCACTGTTAGTCTATTTTCTTCATTGTTAAACAAAAAGAATACATAGTTCTTTCTTTTGAAAAAATTTAGAATTAATACATGAATTCCCTGTCAGTTGGGGGATTGTACTTGCCTCATGCTTGACTAGACTTATACAAATCACGACTTGGAATTTCCAGCAAAATGTATGTGGGACTAATTTTTTGAAACAAAGTCTATCTAGCAACTTAAATCTTGTACAGGTAGATCCAAAAATATTTATTTGTTGATTTTGAAAATTTCCAGATTATAGCTTGCCGACATCAGGTCAAGCACCATCAACAGATGGAAGAGCTCAAATACCAATGTCCTGGCCAAACCATCTACCACAGTACATGCACAACTTTCAGGGTCATCCATTTCAACAAATGCCCCCATACCAAGGGTACCTCTATCCTGGTATGCAGGTTCCTTCTTCATACTATCCAGGGAATATGCAATGGCCTCCAAATGTGGAAGACTCCAATATTGTTCATGACCGAGACAAGGATTATCATAAATCATCATATAAGAAGAAGAAGAAGAAACATTCTCAAGCACTGGAGCAGTCTGAAGAATATAGCTCAACAGCATCCTCTGACTCTAGTTATGAGAGTGATTCAGATGACCATTCAAGGCAAGGTAGAAAGCATTCTTCAACAGAACATCAGCACAAAAAGAAGCATGGAAAGAAGTCGTCGAGGAAAGTGGTTATACGCAATATAAACTATATAACCTCTAATGGAGATGGTGAAAAGGGTAGTGCCACAGAGGGGAGTTTGTCCAATGAGGAAGAATATATCAATGGAGATTCCCTGAAACAACAGGTAGAGGAAGCTGTAGGATCATTCGAGAGAAGAAACAAGTCAAGCTCCCGTCACCATAAGAAACAGCATAGTGCAAAGCACTCTGGCAAGCTAAATGGTTCAACTGATGCTGATTCCAATGGCATGAAAGGCAATAACAACTGGGATGCTTTCCAGAATCTTCTTTTGAGAGATGATGATTCTACTCCTGATGCCGAAGAAAAGCCTATGAAGTTCCAGGAGGAATATATTGGCAGTCAGAATTTTGAGAATGGAACATCCAATGAATTTAACCACGAACCAGACTTTAGTAAGAATCGAGCAGTTTCAAATGATTCCTTTGTTGTGACAGAGAGGGGATTCAACGGTGAGGGTCAAAACCGTGTTGATAACTTTAAGGAAGGAAAGGATGCTCCTTCATTAATGAGGAAAAACATTAACACAGATGAGGCGATGTTGTTTTCTCAGAGAAATGGCGAATCAGGTAGCTATTCTATGTCAAATCTGTCGGGCAATGGCCTAGAATCTTCCCTCACTAAATGCCAGAAAGAAGAAGATTGGTTCATTATCAATCAGTCTGGTAAACCAGGAAATGAGAATCAAAACCGAGATTTCAGCATGTTTAATGGCATTTCTGTTTCATCGTCAGCTACTGATTCTTTTCATGTAGAGAAAAACAAGAAAGACATTGTGACTGATGACTCTTTCATGATTCAAGCTCGAACATCAGAAGATCAATTCAATTCTCAGTCAGCAGCTGATCTAAGTTTGGTTTCAGACATTGTTGGGGCTACTAAATTCATGAACAGCACACAAGAAGGTTCACACAATAAGACTGAAACCTTAAATTCCCA
Organism: Glycine tomentella; assembly: GCA_007407185.1. Lineage (NCBI taxonomy): Eukaryota > Viridiplantae > Streptophyta > Magnoliopsida > Fabales > Fabaceae > Glycine > Glycine tomentella. Next base: position 1,568,811 of record PYAF01005245.1, on the reverse strand, counting down.
TGAGCCTGATGATCTCTTCATGGTTCTTGACCGTGATTCTGCTTTAGAGCAAAGTCCGGCACCCTGGAGCATGGAAATGGATTATGATAATAACATTTCTTCAAATGAAGCTAATAGAAAGCTTTCTGAAGTTGAAACTGATAAAAATCATCCATCCAATCTGGAGGGTACTGATACAAAAACTCCTGGAGTGAAAAATGGGAAAGTTTCAAGTAAAGAGGCAAAGTCTACGGCTCTAAATGCATCTCTTGGGAAAAGCAAATCTGATATGACGTCAAGAAGCAAAGCATCCACTGGAAGCAAAACTAGAGTTACAAAGAGCAAATCTGAGAAGGTAAACTAACAACTGTCTTGGCTCTAGCAATTTCCTTGAAATGTTAAGTGAAAGAAAGAGGAATATATTAAACATTGCTTCGTTTTTGGGATGCATAATTGCTTTTGTTAGATCCAGAACAAGCAATATATGATAGGATTCTTTTTTGAGATACATAAATCAAACTGCAAGTGATTTTAATAATTGTAGATGTTTCATTTTGAATCAAACTGTAAGTTTTCAATCATTTTGAAGCTTAATTTGGATTGGAATTTGAGCCCCCACTTATTAGATGCCACATCAGTTGATAAATCCAACTGCAAGTGATTTAAATAACTCAAACTGTGTAGTGAGTTTTCAATTGTTTTGAAATTTCATTGAATTGAACTGCTGCCTGCTTATTTTCAAAAAGTAAAAATTTATTTTTCAATTCTTTGATTATATCATTTTATGGCTCAGAAAAGAACAATTTAGGTTGCTTAAGATACACAAGGATAGTTCTTTGATTATATGACTTAGAAAAAAAGTAACATTTTCTTTTGTTAATACATGGATCGGAAGTCCCCAAAAAAACTACATGTGGATGGGGCTTTTACTTCTCTTAATATTCTCTATAGATCTTAATTGTAACATCATGAGTTATTGGAGTAGCTCATTCTTTTACTTAATCTTTTGTTTGTTCACTTTTATTTCCCTCTTATTTATAGGAAGAGGAAAATAGAAAGAAAAAGGAGGAACTGATGATTCAGCGGCAGAAAAGAATTGCTGAAAGAAGTACCTCTAAGAAGACTGGAACTAAGACTTCCTTGACTTCTGCAAAGAAAGAGAATCCTAAGATACATCCATCCAATGAGGAGACCAAGAAATTGCAAAAGCCAGTCATCAGGAATTCCACCATTGAACGCCTTGCAACTGCCCGAGTAAGTCAGCCGAAGGTTTCACCAAGTCCAGCAAAATCAGGTCCAACCAAGAAACCATCCTTGAAGGCAAATGGTGTACCTTTGCAGAAGACTATTGGCAAGGAAAAGAAGAAGCAGGCCCCAAAAGAAATCAAATCTTCAAGTCATAAAGAAGACGCAAAGAAAACAAATGGGGAGATTCTAGTAGGTGCCACTAATGGCCAGGATAAGAATGAAATAAAAGTCTCAGTAGCATTGCCAATGAACTCTGGCACCGCGCAATCTGTTGAACCAAACAACAGTAATCTTGGTTCTAAAGACAATGGAGAGCTATCCAAGACATCATCAGAGAAACACACAACATATTCGATTTCAGAAAGAGAGCACGTGCACGCAAATGTTGGCCAGCTTCACGCCTATTCATCTTTGCCTAATCATGATCTCGCGTTGGGAGGAAATCAGTCAAGAGGTGAAGAAGTGTCAAACAAGTTATCTTTACTTCCTGGTGATAACAAACCTCAACATATTACTGAGGTGATCACAAGTCCTACAGCTGTATTTCCCAGCAAACCCCAAACAGTTTCTTCTGTGAACTCAAAGTCAAAGGTTAATCAAGAAATAGATGAAAGTAATACTATCTTGCCTCAAGTCACTGATAAACAAATTTCTACTACCCCTCCATCTGATAGCCAAGTGATGATGCCAGAACCAGTCCACTTCAGGAAGAAATGGAACACTGATGAAGACAATTCAAAACCAGCAAAAGGATTTCGTAAGCTTCTATTCTTTGGAAGAAAGAGCTGAAGCAGAATATATCACCCTTGTGGATTGATTGGTTTTGTGCAAATTGGCTCATAATAATCTTCAAAAGTATTAAGATCAGCTAGCGGTTCTCTTTTCCATGCTTTTGGTTTTTCAATATTTCAAGAAGAGTTTACTTTGTCCATTCTTTTGCTTAACAGAAAGTGTTTGGCACATTGAATTATTTGTTGTTTTGAACACACTTATGGAAGTCTTGAGGAAGATTGTAGATAGTTTCCTGCTTAACACACTGAATAACAAGGCAATGAGATGGGGAGTTGCTGTGTTATGTTAGGGATCCATGATGTAAATTATCTGAATATGGTGTTATTAAGGAATGATTTCACAGGTACTAAATTTTCCTTGTTGGAACTCTATACAAAGGCTTATCGTGTTTGATGTCATTTGATGCCCAAAAACCTGTTTCCATGTACTAATGAAAGTTGTAATGTTTGGTTGTGTATGGCTTTCATATTATTTCATGTTGATATTCTTTTGCAAATACTTATTACACCAATGAGTTATTTTTTGTGTTCATTTTGTTCCTTGGAGGCGTCCAATGAATGTTAAATTGCTTTAGTGTTTAGTATGGTTCTGCATTGATGAGAGAGAAATGGAATTATGAAATGCAAAGGGATAACAGAACCAAAAAAGGAGAAAAATAATCTATGTCCACAATATTACAACGACATAAATAGGGATGGAAGAACCAAAAGGTGAAAAACTGAATGCTCCACCGACATAAATAGCAATAAATAAAAATATGACAATGAGTGTAAGACAAGATGACGAAAACGTTAGCTGAAAACCGAACGGTGCTTAGCTGTGCCTAGAGTGGGATAATTTTGTCACTATACACGAGCACGTGTATGAATTACATCTACATTAAAGAAATACGCATTGTTATTTTATTTGAGAAACTCTGAACTGTGATGCTTGGGCCCGAGATGTAGAATATTATCAACTGTTTGAGTTGAAAAAAAAAAACTCATATTTTAAAAAAAAGTGAGTTTAATTCTCATATGTTGTTAATGTGAGGATCTTTTTAATAGATAATTTATAAATACCTCTATAACAACAATACTTAAACAGTCTTGACCAACAATAATTATCTTAAGGATATTAAACATGATACTTAAAAATGACATCTTCACTTAATCAAAATTTATTAGAATTAAGGTACTTCTTCCTCTGGTCTTAATTATAAATAAAAAGAAGATATGTTTATACTTATTAAAAAAGTATTAAATTGTGTCATTTTCAATTAAAAAAATCATAAATTATTCTTAGTTTGAAACTTGTTATCAATTATAAAAAAAATTATGACTTAAATTGAAGAATATTTTTGAGAATAATCTCATTAAATAAAGCTTTGGTAAGTTTGAGATTTGTTTATATTTAAAAAATATATATATTTATATTCAAGACAAGAGAGAAAAATAAGTAAAACAAAATGATCAAGCATATATGGATGCATACTTAGCGATGTGGCTCCTCACATGAACAACCTTTCATGTCAAACTTGCATGTGTGTGAAGTCTTCCGAGGAATAATAACTCACTCATTTTCTATAATCATATATATATTGACTTGATCATCAGAATCTTTACAAATGTGTGTTTGAAAATCAATTAGAAACTCCATTTCATGTTTTTTTTCATATTTTTTAGATACTAAACGTGACTGATGAAAATAATTGTTACTTTTCTGTTGTATGGGATGTAACGTTTTCTGAAACATAGCCTAGGTGTCATTATTGAAGTCATCCATTGAGGATCACCTCAAACCGTCGTACAGCTCGCCGAAATCCTCCTCCTCGTTACCACTACACAACAGCTTCAAATTGAAGAACAAAAACGATAAGACTTTCTAATTTAGAGGATCTTATTCATACCAATACACATTGATGTTATATAGGTTGAGTTAATTGATAAAAGGAATCAAAATGAGACTACGTATTTCTCGTGTACAAAGATTATAACTAAAATAAAATTTCCCGAATATACTCGTATAGAGAAAGGAAGTTATTAAAATCTCTAGTCTTGATTTCAAAAACCCTATAAAAAAAGAATCTGACCTTTAATTATGAGTGTAGAACCAATATTTTGTAACTTGACTCTGGAAGCGAGGATATAAAAGTCTTCTTCTTCGAGGAAGGTTGTAATAGGGAGCACAATTATATTCACTTAGTAAACTTTTAAAAAAAATAACAAATGTTCATCACAACTCCTAGTCATGTGTCTATGCATGCAGCTTGTTTTTATAATCAATAAAGAAAATAGGATAATCATTTTAATATTTGTCTAAATTAGATATATCTTTTAATAAAATCTTATTCGAGTAATACCAAAACACTCCTTCAAAATATTTAACAAAATTATATATAACTTAAATTCAAAACCTCTAATTAAAGTAAAATAATTATATGTGACTTGATCGACGCAATTGCAGGTTTCATTATCAAGTATAATCAATTAAAAAATAGCGGCGTTACAATTGCTTGTAATTTTATTCTGCTTAAAATATCAAATCATAAGAATTCAAGTATTCAACCCACAACAAAGGAGAAGGCTGAAAATGAAAGCAAGGTTCTGCCATCTAATTCTAAGCTGTGTGGTCTGATAGCATCTATATAGAAATGGTTATTTTTTTTGGAAATAATCACTTTTCAAGAAATTGATAAAAATGAATAATTATTATTTTCTAAAATAAATTGAAGTAGAGTGGTGATTTGTTTTCTGTTGAAAATGTGTTATTTCTTTCAAACTCGTTGTGAATGTAATATTGGATAAAGTTTACAAATGAAAATAACTGCAATCTTTTCGTGTTTCTGTGACTTTTTTCCTTGGTTGTTTGCATTCCAAGACATGCCAGATCTTGAACTTTTTTCTCCCTTGGGTGAAGAAGTTCGGCATCGATGTCACAGGTTTGTGGTCTCTTTGGTTTTGTTTGTGAATAGAACTCTAGATCTGTATATACATTTTAGTGTCCATTTTGTATACAAGAAGAAATGTTCTATGTGATTTGAAGCCTCAGATCTCTCCTTTTTCTCTTTCTTTTTAACCTTATCATGTATCAAATCTAGGCTAATAATTCTTTCATTGAAGCTCAACAATGAAAAGTTGTCTATCTGTTTAATGTTTTTTTCAAAGGTGTCATATGTGCCACCTTAGCTTCAGATTTTGTACTTGCCGCTCATGAATCTATGACTACTTAGCTAACACAGGTGTTTCCCTTATGGATAGTGGCAACTTATGAATGCTTATAGAACTTAGCAGTCAAGGTTCTTTTTCAATCCTGGTTGATGTAACTTAGGGTTCAAATGAATTTTTAGTATATATGAAACAAAAGACTCATCTAGTTTTCAAAAAATTTCATGAAGTACTTGTGAAATGTAATGGTAAACCCGTTTTTAGAGTTAGGAGATGTCTTATCATAATTCTTCTGGTTGAAGGAATAAAATGGATTTTTACTCCTTGTTACTTTTTTGGCATTGAGTTTGAACCTATAATCTCTTCTAAATTTTCAAAACCCCTCACCACTAGTTCACTCCTAATGACTTATAAGACACCATTATATAAATACAAAGCAATCAAATTTTGAGGTTTTACCTTTTTACCTCCTCCTTAACAAAAGATGTATCTTTGTTTTCATTGGCAGGCTAGTGTTGTGCCGGACAATGAAAAGAATTATAATTACTGTGTCTATAACTCTGATATAGCAACTGGCTATGGTGTTGGAGCATTTTTGTTCCTCTTGGTTAGTCAAGTCCTGATAATGGTGGCAAGTCGATGCTTCTGTTGCGGGAAGCCTCTAAACCCTGGAGGATCAAGGGCCTGTGCTGTTGTCCTTTTCATAATCTGCTGGTATATTATCATTATCATTCTTCACTGAATTACCTATTGTGATGTCAATTCTTAACTCTTTGAATATTCAGACATTTTTACATCTTGCAAAGCTGATTGACTTCATTTAATTTCCATACATGGTACACCATGATAAACTTTTGGTATTTAACATTTTAACTGAAATTTGTTTTGCAACTTTCTCCTTCAGGGTGTTTTTCATCATATCTGAGGTGTGCTTGTTAGCTGGATCAGTGGAAAATGCCTATCACACCAAGTACAGGACCATCTTTGGGGAGAATCCTCCGTCTTGCGAAACAGTTAGGAAGGGAGTGTTTGCTGCTGGTGCTGCTTTTATTTTCTTCACTGCCATAGTTTCTGAATTCTACTATATCAACTACTCCAGGGCCAGGGAAAGCTTCCAACCTTATGCTGGCGGCGAGACCGGTGTAGGTATGGGAACCTACAAATGAGCTTGTTAGTTAAGAATTTTACAGCAAACATTTAGGTGTGACTATATCTGGAGTCTGAATTCTGCAGCACATTTCCTGGATTTTATTGCATTTATTGTATTTACAGTGTAGCTACTTTACTAGAATGGTATACGTTGTATCTTAGTAATTTTTTTTGTTGTTACCTATTGTCGTATGTTATGGGTGACTGATTCATTGCCTCTTTACATTTTTGGAGTTCTTTGTCATGTATACATATCAACAAGAGAAATAATTTCTTACATTCTCTGAACACCCTTGATCTATATTGTGTCTGCATACTTAAATTGTAGTCCTTATTGTTGGTAACTTCATTGTAGGGTCAATTTCCTTAATATTTTTTGTACTTTATGATAGGAGGAATTTCACACATTTGGTGCTTCAAAAGAACCTTGTCCTTTTATATTCACATGTAATACATAAGGGTATAAGGCAGCTGCAAGTTTTAGTTTATAGCAAGTGCTATAATTGCCCCATATGAAATTGACGTATAAAATATTAGTCCTATTTTTAGAGTAATATAAAAGGTTTTAACCCCACGTTACTTAGTCTCTATTATAATAAAAAAAATGGATTTTACACTTATTAAAAAATTAGTTAATTTTGTTAAATTGTATTAATCTCAAAACAAAACATAATTTTTTTTAAAAATACCTTTATTTAAAATTTGATATTAAACATAAAAAAGTCCAAAGACAATGAAGGATATTTTATAAGATAGTTTTATTAAATAAGGTAAAATTAGTTAATTTATACTTATATTTGAAAAAAATGATTTTTGTTGTTTATAACATAGACAGAAAGGACGATATCAATTTCTTTTTTTAAACTTTCAAATAAGTAAAAGTCATGGGTTTGACTTCTGAGTTCTCAACTGTGATTTTCAGCTACAACAGGTACAAAAATAACTTTTTCTCTCAATTGATAGAATTTTCAAAATAACTTATCCACAAACAAAATCTTCAATTTGAGTAAATAGTTTAAATATAATTTATTTTAAAAAAAGTTACTGGTATTTAGTTTTTATTTTCAAAGAGTAGTAAAAAAGAGTTATAACCACCACTCGGGTTGACCTAGTGTGTATTTAGGTTCTTTCAAAGTATTTAGGCTATGATCTCAGTAGGATCATTTTACAACAAAAAATAGCAACTTGCACCAAATTTGGAATTGTCTCCACCTCAATTTGAGGTTAAATAAAGGGTAGTGTGTAAAACTTGGTTGGATTAGAAATTCTTCTAGTTGTGGAAATATAGTCCTCGTCCTGGGGGAGCTAGTCACAATATAGTAAACGGGTCTTCAATGGGTCTTCTTCTAGTTGTTGAATGTGGTCCTGGTTCTATACACAACTGTTGATCTGGCTGTTAATTCTAGCTAGCCTGGGCCATTTGGGTTGGCTCCATGGTATTTGTTTCCTACACTTCCATTATTGTGTTTCAGAAAGTTCCATTTTTTAATATCCATTTGTATTTTAGAATGGATTTTCCAAAATGCAATGGAGGTGCACCATATAATAGTGAGAATACAAGATTCAATAACGCTCCAGGTGGATGAATACATTTTGGATCAGGCCGATTGATTGGATTAGTCCACTTTTTTTAGGTTATTATTTACTTATGCAACCTTCTTAATTACTTATATTGGAAAAAAATTAATGTAATAAAGAGATATTTGGGACTTTTATTTAACACTCAATTAATCTTCCTCATACCGGATTTGTCAATTTTGAGATAAAGTGATATTTTCAGTTGTAACTTATGTCCAAGTCAAAAATTGAACCTCGAATTTTAATTAAGAGACCTAAGTATTGAATCATCATTACCAACAACTTTTTGTTATATTGGTCAATAATATCATTTCATTTCCTTCTATTGAGAAGGGAAGCCAACCCATGGACATACTTCTTTTTTATGATTAGATTACCAATAACAAATTTGCTGAACCAATCTAATAATCATATTTAAGCTGTAGGCCAATCCATGGACCTACTCCTTTTTTAAAATAGTGAATTTTTAAACTAATTTTTATTGGTAAAAACAAAAGTCTTGTAACTTTTAAGTTTTTAAATTCAAAAACTTATGGAGTTTAATGTTTGTATACTACCAACATAAAATTATATTGACATTTAATTATAAATCACTATTAATACAATTATTATAAAAGAAAATAAACTTATCATTTATGATAATTTTATAATTCTACATAATATAAAATTATACTTTACTTTTGCATAGTCTTTTTCTCAAACTTATGTGTACTTGTCTCAGTTGTCTATTACGTTTTGTACTACTGTTTGTTTAGGTTTTTCGAACTATTTCTTTTCCTTCCTGTTTTTTTTGGAGTTGGGGTAACTTTGTAACCTTTTGTTTGTCTCCGTGACTTTGCTTTTGACCTTTGAATTTTATTCGATTCTCAAACAATCTCCCCTCCCCGAAGTCCCAAACCAAAAGAACCAAGTAATTCATAATTTTTATTCCCGTATAAAGGGAGATGGTGGGACACAAAGCATTGTTTTTTTGTATGTGTTCATATATATGGTTTTTCTAGGTAATAGTTAAATACTAAACATTTTTTTTATATTGAAAATCATGACAAAGATATATTGATAACGTTAAATGTTACATTTTTTTAACAAAAACTCTTAATTTTTAATTTCTTATCCATTATCATTAAAGCACTAGTTAGCTTATTTTTTTAAAAGAAAAGCACTAGTTAGCTATGTGCACAGATACACACATATATGACTATTAAGTATTAACCATATGCACCAGCATTTTTTTAACAGAAAATTTATTGATATATAAATTAAAACCCGTTGAACACATTGACCCAAACACCCAGTCAGTATATTGACTAAGTGGGTCCTTATTTTATTTTGTAACTCAATAATAAAAACAAGCCGCGGGGATAAATAATACGTTCTCATTTATTAATTCAACTATTCAAATGTGACCAAGGATGAATCGGATGGAAGCAAACTCATTTCAGAACTCAGAAAAATCATCTACACATATTGATTACATTCTTTTATTCTCTTCTCTTATTATTTTGACAAGATATCACATTTTAACTACTTATTTTCTCTATAGATTAGTTAGCATTGGTTCTTCAAAGGAACTCGCACCAGAATTAATGCAAGTTTGATAACCATCTGTTTCAGAGGAAATTATTGTTATATGGTCTCTTCGTTCTAAAATCAGTCTCATTGTTTTATATAGACCAAGAAAAACCATTAAATAAATAAAAAAGAATAATAATTTTATAAAATAATTTTAATATTAATATTACTTTAAAAAACTAAAATGACACTTATTATGAATAGTAGTGGAAAAAATAATTAATATTTCATTAAAAATTCAAATGTGATATTTATTTTGAAATAAATATTTTTTTAAAATACGACGCTTATTTTGGGACGAATGAAATATATTACAATGAGAAAAAATTAATGCTTTTTTTAACAAAATAAACTAACTTTACACGTAGGCACATGAGCTAGGTCTTATTAACTTTGTTGGATCAACAACACTTTCTAATTGTACTACGGATTATCTAATCCGTAATGTAATTTGGATGCACCATAGTAAATATACTGGTGCCTTAAGTAATTAGCCCACTTTCTGGACCTAGACAGCCATAGTCCAGAATGGTGTCAACGTTTTTTATCAGTGAACGAGGCCCATCCAGATCACCGAAGTTTTGATTAATATTATCAAAGTTTTTAAATTATTCCTTAACGCATTTTGTATAACTCTCGTTTGCTTTGGCCTTTGAAAATTAATTCTTATAATTTTCAATGAAAAATATACATTTCAATATAAATTTATTGCTGAGATAATCTAAACATATAGTATTTGAATTACATCAAATGGTTAAAAATTAATTTTATCAAAATCAATTTTAGTCAATTTTAAAACATACAGGCCCTTGTAACCAAAAAACAAGGATAAAATTCGTCTTAATAATAATGCTATCTTCACATTTAAAGTACTTATAATCAATTTCTATATCATTTGTTATGATCGGTTCCTATGATAGAAGAATGTAAGAGTTTTCTAATTCTTTGCTGTAGGGTCTCAAGAAACAAAAAAATACACTTATACACAATTCCATATAAGAAACTGATCATAAAAATATAGAAAAAGAAAAAAATAAAAGTGGTATTTTTCTAAAATATCTTTCATGACAAATATTTTAAGGCGATTTTCTAAAAAAAAAAAAAAAAAAGCGTTATTTACGTTGAGACAAATGCACCGACAAAAAAAATTAGGTTTCTTGTGATCAAGTCAAGCCGAAAAGGTTAAAGATATGAATCAACATCAGAAATGCTATTATAGTGCCGAAAAATAGTTTTTTTTTTTTTTGTTATGAAAAGATTCAAAAGAATAATTTTGTTTGAACTGAAAAAAGAAAAATAGAAAATGTTTGGTTTATGTCCTTTGAGAAGACAACGAAATGTTTGGCCTGAGTAAATTTCGTACACCCACAGATACACATGATTTTTGTCAATGTTTTTCTTTAACGAGAAAATGGGCATAACACTTAAAAGCACAACACAAAAATGTTTAATCCATAACTTGAAGTGTGGCAAAATGGGAGACAAGGAATGAATGACAGATGAGATATTTCCCTTTGAATAATTAAGGGAAATATTAATTAGCATGAAACACCTTTCATATAGTTGTACGAACCTTTTTTATTTTGTCAAATCTTATTTTACAAATTTTAATTTTAAATTAAGATTTATTTGGAAGAAAAAAAAGGTTTTGATATACGTCCTCATTTCGTACAATTTGTGCTACTTTCTTTCGTAAAGTGTATTACCACTGAATAATTAAATGGAATTTATCTATTATATTTTTTTACTAGTAAGACCTACATGTTTTAATTTAAATTTGAATTTAAATTTAAGAGTCCTTATTAGTAACAAATGAGCAAGATATTTTTTTTTTACTTGAATCCATTTTTATAATAACAAAAGAATTTTCATAACTCATAGGATTGATACAGTGGTATCAATCTCAAAATGTTACTATATGAATAAATGATTTATTTAGCAAGATAACTCCTTTGAATAAACATTCCATATGTGAATAAATGATTTATTTAGCAAGACAACAGTTATGCACCCCGTAAATAGAATTAGTCTATAACATAATCAAAAAAGAAATTTCATTATATATGATCATAATTAAAGAGCTTAATTTTTACTTAATTTCAATCTAAAAGAATTTTATTGTCAACAAAAAAATCACAATAAACATGACTTTTAATATAATTACTATAAAAGAATAAATTTAATATACATATTCAAAATTTCTTTATATTATGAATGATTAATAGTTTGAATTTTTATTTATAGTGTGAAGACATCAATTATTTTATCTATTAAAACATAATATTTAGGAAAAATATACTTGGACATCCAAAATATTATTTTACACTTAGTGAAAAGAGAGAAAAAAAACATATTATATGATAGGTGATAATGATAGGATAGGAAGAGACAGATAAAGAGAAATAAGAAAGGTGAATGATGGGGAGTGGTTCCTCTCATGTGAAATTTCCACTTAGATCTTCTTATATTAAAATTAATGTGTTTAAAATTATGAAATGTTCAAATATCATTTTTCTTTATGCACACATAATTTTTGTTAATAGTAACATGAAAAATGATATTTAGACATTTCAACATTTTATACATCTTACTAATATTTTTATTTCTCTCGTCTTTCTTTTTGTTTTGTCATATTAATTATTATATGAAAAATTATTATGTTGTTTTAAATTAGATGTTTCAAATTAATTTCCAGATGACATATAATCAAGTATTAATAATTTTTTTCATAAATTAAAAACTTGATACATGTCATAGACTAATAATAGTGTTAAACTACCTAATATTTTTTTTATTATGTCTATATTTTCCTTTTTTTTATGCCTTGCTCGTAGGTGTGTAATTGGTCCTAGTTGGGTATCCAACAATTATACGTGCACTTCAGCAAATATAATGAATTTTGTAGATAGTAGTAAGAGATGGGGGCTACTCTTCTTCCCTTCTTTTCTTTTCCGAAGCTGTCAGTCCTTGGTTCACTCATAAGTCATAACTTCAAATGTTCAAATTAAACAGTGAGGAGTTATAAAAAAATATCAAATGGGATCGGGTTCATTTTAATTTTTAGGACCTATGTACTTAATATAGTTACTAGGATCGAATCCCATAGGGTCAAATCCCTGACCCCAAAAACAAGAAAAGTGCCACATGCTAGGGCTAGTGCTTGGCATCTCTGAAACATAAGATACTGTTTCAAGGGAACAATTCCTAACACAAACCCCAACAGAACACTCGAAGTAATCGTTTCATATGAATGAATGAATACTAAGAAAGTTTTTAGTTGCCAAATTCAAAGCATGCAGCAGTACCTCAATTGTACTTTTCTGCATCCCTCTCTTATTGGTCATGTCATACTTTTAGTAGTATTTCACATTCCAATGCCCAACATTGCAATAAAATTATCCATGATATTTTTTAATTAATGGTGTATTTTTTTATAACACTTGCATTATTATAAACAATGCAATATCTCCAATATCCGAACTAGTATTGTCAATTTGATCTTAAGTCGTACAGGCCAAAATATCTTATCAAAGTAAGAAGCCAAAGTATACAAAATATACTTCATTCAACTTGCTACATAATTATTGTCGATTTCAATAACCCTTTACACCAATACACCTAGATAAGGTTGATGACAGCTGGGGCAATTTAAGTCGTTTGAAATGTTTTCAACATTTGCAAGATTGATAAGATACAATAATTAGATAATTAAAAAGTTATAATCTCTCGTACGTATAATTTATTTTGTTTTTCCCTCAAAAGTTGCATCAAAGTGACAGCTACGTGACTTGTACTTTATATGAAATGATTTTTGGCGTTACAAAACAAAGTTTTCTCCTTTTTCAAATGAAAGGGGAGTTTCAATCTCACGCATCCCTTCAACCATGATTGCAAGAGATACCCCTAATACAAACCATCAATAGTAGTATTTTTTGGCCTCATACACTAACAATTGGCTATGAATCTAGTTTCGCATCACCATCAATCGTTGTAGGAAACAACAGCCACAACTAATTTCTTTGACGAATGTTAATCCGGATTAAGCTTAAGTTTATAATCTCAATTTGCTCTTTGTCCTAACCCATATTACACATATCATCATAGTATACAATTTCAATCAAAATTCAATTCCATATGTCAATCATAATATAAAAAAGAAAAAATCCAAATGATCTAAATTTGTAGCCGTCCCTCTATCATGTGCGGAAACCAGAGGTAGGTTAGTACCTTAGGGCGTGCAGCTACCCTACTGACTAAAAATCGTTAGATGATGGTCCATAATTGTACTATGCACTTAAATTGAATTGGCTTAGTTTGTGAAAGTTTTGGAGCATCTCATGAAGTGATATCATATAATATAAAGCTGCACAATTCAGAGATGGGATAGGGGCCAGAAAATCCTACTAGCTCTCCACTTACCAGCACAGTATCACGTCACTAATGTAATATTTTTTACTAATTATAAGATTGATAAATGATTTTGTTCTTTTATCATATAATTAGGAGTTTGATTTTTAATCAATGTCTAAAAAATATTTATTATAAAATGTTAACTTCTTAAATAAATCTTAATATTTAAGAAATTAAGATCTAACTCCTGAATACTTCTTTTTTCTTCTCAATGGTGTCGACAGTTTCAACGGTTGTTACCATTGAGAACAATGGTCACAGTGTAGTGAGGTGCCAGGTGGAACAGGTTACCTCTTACGGAGAGACTGCAACTTTTTCACATAGAATGAATTGTACAAGAAATTCGTATGTGAGAATAGGCTTAATAGAGTCAAAAGACACACACACACACACACAAAAAAAAAAAAAAAAAATACACATAAAGTAACAAGCCAATTTTACGAAGCCATGACTAGAATAGGAGAGTTTAGGGAATTTAATGTGTATTTGAATATGCGTTGATAAAATTGATTTCAGAATAATGTGATTTTATAGAATTGATTGTGGTTAAAATTAGTTTTTAAATAAAAGGTCTTTATATACTTTAAATCAAAATTGATTTTACGTATGTGATTATCAAAATGTACTTTTGGTTATTTTGATATCTCTCTAATCTTTATATATATAATTTAATACTTAACACACTTTAATAAACTAACAACCAGCGAATCTCAAATTTACATCCGAGTTCAAATTGCTTTTCCTTACTTTAAATTATAACATATAATGATAAAAAAAAATTATAACATATTCATTGATGAGGAAGCTGTGAGGTGATATGCCATCCAGGAATTAAACAACACAGTTGCGAGGATGAAACATGTTTGCTAATAAAACCACTTCCACAAAGAATAAAAACACTTGTTATCAGATGCCAGATGTCATCATGCCACTGTCCCTTAACCTATTTCTAATCCATAAATTTTCCCCACTGAGCCATTTTCACAAACACTTTTGAGTGCACCTATTATGCCAAAAAGCAACATTAGTTTCGTGTGTACGGCTTATCCTCCATCCCTGTGTCAAAACATAATAAAATCATAAAATAGACATCATAGAAAGGGCGAAGAAGAGAAATTATCAAACTCAAGAAATAAAATCGATTCTCTTTGACGTGAAAGCAACCCAGAGTTGCTTCACCTTAGAATTGACTCTTGAGGCTGAATCGATTAGAAGAAATGGAACCAAAGATGCTAAAACTTGTTGAAATCACGTTGAGGTAACTATTATGCGCGTCTAATTAGAAGGAACATAAAACCAAACACACACTTAATTTATGAAAATAAAGATGTCTCGAAAAGATCCAACAACGTGCGGCTAATTGACCGAAAGTGGATACATAGTAAAAGTTGGGTTTCTCTGTTTGGTAGAAAAGGAAATTCATAAACAAGGAAATTTAGAGTAGATGCAACCAAAATTTAATATAACGAGAGACATTAGTCTTTTATTACATAATGAATTAATGATCAAAATTTTGTTGAAAAAAATATTCATATTTAATATCCGATAATAGATCAAATAAAATTGACTTTTAGAAAGAATGCATGCAAGGAAAAAGAAAAAAAAATAGAAGTGAACTTAAAATTTAAATTCTGCAAGTGGTTTTTGAAAGGGTTTTCTTGTCCTTTTTACAGTTTTACTATTAGTTTATTAATTTGTGGATTTATAAGAGCATCTTTAGTGAAAGATCTTGAGCAAGGATCTTAATGAGCTCAAATCTAATCTTTACTAGATCTCACAATAAAGAAATTAAAGTTAAAAAGACATCTAACATGGAAGATAAGTCCCTGTAGTATATCTCTTAAGATGTATATTGTTCAAAAAAATTCCTTTATTTTTTATTTCTCCTTAATATCTCAAATAAGATCTACAATTAAAGAAAAAATGAAAAAGATTTTGAGAGATATTTAATTTTATATGCCACTATGAGATCTATCAAAAAATAATCTAAAATCTTAATTTTAGAGTTATTATTAATCACTGTATTATTTTATTTTTGGTATACATTAGTCAAAGTGAAGTAGTGAACGGAAGAATACTTCATTCCAAGTCCACATGAATGGTTTGGATTCTTATTAACTAAATCATCTGCCACCGACAATATTTCTTTTATATTATATTTTAATACATGAGAAGAGTGTAGCAATTATTTAAGCTGTGGAAACTTCTGGTTTACTGAATTATTTAATTTTATTTTGGCATTTCCTCAAATTTTTTTAGGTCTATTATTAGTTCATTACATTCAACAGAGATATTTGTTAGATGATTAATGATAATTCTCACTTTATAAATTAGTTTTAAGAGATTGATTTAAGATCAAATTAAAATTTTAAAATGATATTATATCCTATTAATGAATGGTGTTGTGCCTATTAAACCACTCATTATCTGGCTGTTATTGGATTACTTAATCTAGTCTTATAAATTTTATTCTCAAGATGTCAAATTCTCATCACAAAAGGGTGTAAAAGATATCTTATATATCGATTAGTGATATGATCAATGTATATAAGAAAATGAACAATCTTTATCTAATAAGTTAATTTTATAGGATTAAGTTTGGATAAAACTCAAATTCTAACATTTAACATATCAAATCTAGTCATCTAGCTTGTCAATAACAGGTGTCATAAATATGCATGTCCTTTTTTTATATGTTGAGTTAATTGATTTCAAGAGTAGTATTAAATTAATCCAAATTATTCTTTTAGTCTCTTTGTTTATTCCATTTATTTAATTTGATTCTTTTATTACTAAAAAGTTCAAATTAATCCTTTACTTTTTAAAAGTGAGTCAACATTGTTCTTTCCCTTGATTTATGACATTATTTCTAACTTCACAAATGTCCCTTTCTCCTCAAAGATGTTAAAATGTTACATGTCAATGAAGGAAGAAAAAGACTCCTGGACACTAATTTTTAATTAACACCTCATGAGGGAAGAGAGAGAATTATAAATATAATGACTAATATAAAATGATAAGAAAAATAGAAATAAAGAGAAGAATAATTCTAAATGCATTTTGTTTCCTAATCCTCTTCATTTGTATGATAAGTATTACTTTGTATTTTCAAAACATTAAATGCTTTATTTTTAAATACACTTCTTATTATTGAAATACTTAAAACACGTTAAAAGAACGGTTGAATAGAATAATGGATAAAACTTGATCTTTTGAAAACTAAAAAACACTTTTCTTAAAGCAAATATCAATGGATGAAGGGTTTTGTCCAAAGGGTTCGAAATAGTTTCGTGTTTGGAAAACTAATTCGCAAAACTTGGATATAATAGTGTTGAAGTGACTTAAAGGAAAGAACAAGTTATATAGAAACAATAATGAAATACACAAAGGTGTTATATTGGTTCACCCTAATTTTTGGGCAACGTTCAGTTCTCCTTCAAACCTTGAAGGATTCCACTAATCAAATATTTGATTACAACCAAGTATTATTTATGTCACTTCTGGCTACAACGAGTACTTTCTAGGTCACTCATGACACTATACTTAATCTCCCAATGAGATTAAGACCCAAATATTCTTTGTCACTAAGCTAAGCCTGACTTCTACAAACAATATATGTTTGATAGAAAAAATATTCCAATAACTCAATGAGTGTTTACAGAATAAGCTTAAATATTATGAAACTCGTTAACTTAGCAATGCTAAGATTCACTCAATTCGCTCAAATTTCCTTTGTCCAGTGAGTTGACAGCGTTAAAACACTAGTTTGTTTTTGTCTAAGAATATTCTCTTATTTTTCGCTAAATTAGCAATGCTAAGATTTACTCAATTCACTTAATCAATCAGTTTGTTTAAACTTATTTGTTCAAATAAGAATTTGTTTTAATAAAATAAGCACTTTTTTTTGTATTTGTCTAAATTGTTTATGCTTAAAAAAACATTTTTTGCTTATTTTATGAAGCAAATCTTACATGCTTCTTAAAAATTGTTCATATGGAAACACGTTTATTTTAAAATTATTTTTTAAAAGTTTAAATAAATTCACTGTTAATTAAAAATTTAAAAATACTTTTAGGATCAAAATGACAATATGTATTATTTTCAAGAATCACAAGTGATTAAATTCAGATACCAAATCAAAAAGCGAATGTTTTAATAGATGAGACTCACTTAGTTACAAGTGACAATCATGTATATGACATGACAATTATCATTTATCACCTCATCATCAAAAGTGTCAAGTAAGTACAAACTTTTGAGTTAAAAAAAATTAATAATATGACTAATTTATCGTACTTATTTTTATTAATTATGATATTGATATAAAGTAATCTAATCAAAAATAATAATTAATTTTTATTAAAATTCATGAACGAACATGAGATAGTTGTTTTTAGTTTTTATCCTATGTATGTTATTTTAATAATTTTAAAAGTAAAATATATTACCATATACATTTTGGTAAAAGAAAAGAGCAAAATAATTGTCATGTGCTCGTTTTAAAGGTTTGATTTGATTTGACAGAAAGCTTCTATCAACTTAAGCTCTTGATGGACGGACGTCAACTGAAATTTATTGTACAAGGATCTTATTTGGAAGCTTATTTGATGTGATAAATGGAGACGCAAAAACTAGGCGTATGAATTCCACTAGAATAATCAAGAAAGCTACGTGCATTAACGGTAAAGGCAGGGGACAACTTTTTTTAAAATTTATTATTTGGAATAAATTTTAAATTAATATTCGATTCAGAGAAAATTATAACAGATTTTACGGATATAATAACATTTTTTATATTTTATATATATATATATATATATATATATTATTTTATTCAATATTTTATATATTTTTTACTATTCTTAAGAATTATTATATGTTTTATAAATTAAAAATAATAATAAAAATATTTAAATTTAAACAAAATATTAAAATGTATTACATATTCGGTTTAATAAAAATATTAATTTTTTTACTAATATTAACTTATAATTTATCAAACAAATTAAATTTTAAAATATTATTTATTTCATGTTTTTATTTAATTTTATTGTTTATTTTATATTAATATATTATGTTATTTTTATTTTAACAACTATTTTTATTATTAAATTATTTTCTATTTTTAATGTTAAAATCATTTACAAAATAAAATTAATTAATACTATTTTATGAAATTATTATTTACTTAATGATAATTATAAAAAAATGAATTTTTTAAAAAATAATATTATTGAATAAATTATAATTTAATATTATTTATTAATTTTAATAACAAAATATTTTAATATTTTAATAAATAAATATGTATTATATTTTAATATTTTTATTTAAATT
>PYAF01005245.1:1509557-1543165 GCA_007407185.1 Glycine tomentella | reverse complement strand
ATATATATTAATAAGTATATTTTTTATATTTTTAAATAATATATATATACACATGTATTTCAAATAAGTAGTAACTATTCTTATCAATTATTCCCTTTAAAAAAATTCGTATCAATTGAAGATAACTTTTTCAATCTCGGTCATAAATTGGCCATTGCATCACAAAATTATTCATATCAAATAGTCAATCAGCAGATATAAAACATTACAAATGCATATAATATATATATATATA
Source organism: Glycine tomentella (assembly GCA_007407185.1). Taxonomy (NCBI): domain Eukaryota; kingdom Viridiplantae; phylum Streptophyta; class Magnoliopsida; order Fabales; family Fabaceae; genus Glycine; species Glycine tomentella. Next base: position 1,542,930 of record PYAF01005245.1, on the reverse strand, counting down.
TATATATATATATATATATATATATATATCCAATATAAAATTGAAGATATTACGGTCATTTATTTGTATTTGTATTAATATAAACTGTACACCCAGTAACTTTATGAACGTTGAACAATTAATTAATTATCATTTGTTATTCAATCTCGGCAATTAATTTATTTGACTCAAATATACATTGATTAATTGATTCCTTTAGAAAAAAATATCAATTGATTATTAATATAAATTTGAATTTAAATTATCTTGATATAAATGTGATTTATAATTGAACCAACAAATTACAAAGTACTATATAATGACACATGTCAATCGAATTTTACAAAAACAACCTTTATTTGTCATATGAATTCTGAATTTGTTTTTAGATTCTTAAGTTTATTATTATAGATTATTAGAGTGTTGTGACCATGTCATGCAAGATAAATGTTTTTTTAAAATATTTTTATAAAATAATTTTTAAATATATAGTTTTTAAACTTTTATAATAATAACTATTTGTTTATTTTAATCATTTAGTTATTAGTTATTGTTGTATATTATTAATGGTTGTTATAAATACAGTAGATTTTAAAAATATCCATGAGAGAAATAATAATTAATTATATGTTAAGTAGGTTAGTAATTTATATAATTTGTTAATCTAAACTTAATTAAGTTGCCGGTTATAATAAAAAATCAAAATAAAATATTTACAAAATGACATTTTTAATTATATATTTTTACATTAAAATTAAAATTCATGTTAGGCAATGTGATTCATAATATATATATGTTGATTTCTGAAAAATGATATAAAACATTTTAAAATTTAACATGTAATTTTTAAAATTTTAAAAGTCATATAATAATAATTTATAATTGAATAACAATGTAAAAATACTTTACAATTAGTGCATGATCATTATCTTGAATATTTGAGTTGCGTGAAAATCAAAATATCAGCTAAGCGACATATTTTAATGTAAATGATGTAATTCTCGGTGTGATATGTTAATGGGACTAGTTGTTTAAGTTTATTTTTTATAAAAAAATAAATAATTTTTTTTATGTGTTTGTTAAAACTATTTTTTCTTAAAATATCAATTTTATTTTTTAAGAAGTAACTATTATCTGTCTTTTTAGAAAAAAAGTATTTTTTAAAAATTAACTTTTAATTTAAATAAACTGGGCCCATATCAGCCACAAGTACTTTTGTATGAAAGAGGAATAAGTTTATATATGTTAAAGAATAAACTTAGAGTAAATTAAATTGTACTGCTTGAGGTTTATTTATATGATACTCTATACTCCAAAGTTCAAACTTATTAAAACAATACACCTAATTACCTAAAGGATTACCTATATAATCACTAAACTCAAAATTATTTAAATATTACACTCGACCCTGGCTCTATATGAACTTGGTAACAATTTTTTTAATATATGCTAACAAAATATTTTAATACTGTAAAATTTGGTCATAAATTAAAAGATTAATAGAGTTTTAATGCTGTAAAAAATTTAATTAAATCGACGGCAATATACCTAAGGGCATATTGGTGTCCACTGGTGTTAAGTCAACTGCATGAGATTTTGCAGGATGCATTAATGTACCTCCTCAACTGAACACATTGAATTCTCCTTAGCCAAAAAATTGAAAACGAAACACTAAAAAAATGAGAGGAACTGTGTTTGATTGCATGCAGTCTGGGCCATGAATGGATTTGGTTATGCGAGTTTTGATGCTCTCTCTTGTCCATATGCTTTGAAAATGATGTTTCTGAAGCGAATGGAAGATGGCCCCCCATAGCTCGTGCTAGTTGACATTGAAATTAATTCAAGTAGGGTTGCTGCAAATGACTTGTCCATCATAATCATTCTTCCTCTCATATTATTATTCTCATTTTCTCTGATCTTCATGCATGTCACTCCCTCACCTCTCTCTAACCAACCTACTGACCCAAAACAGGACTATAGCCTTTTGTTCTAACGTTTCTCTCTCTCTCTCTCTCTCTCTCTCTCTCTCTCTCTAATGTCATGTTTGATTAAATGAATTGATTTCATATTATTCAAAACCAATTAATGTATGTTAATCTATTTTAGTACATATACAACACTCTTTCGGGCAATGTATCTAATAGTATACTAATTTCCTTTTATTTCTTTAAAAATAAGAAACATTTCATAGAATTTTTATTTCTAGTCATTATAATTTTTGTTAATATATAATATCAACAAACTCGTAATCAACTCTAACAAACTCACTGCAATAGTAAACTTTCTTATAGTATTTATATAATTTTTAAGATGATTATTACACGAAATTTCAATAAACTTAATATATATAATAACTTATGGTTAATTGACAATATATTAAATTTACATGTTATATATCAATATATATATAATTAGTTTTTTTATATAACTCTTAAAGAGTTCAATGACTATGAATTATATGGTTAATCAATAAAAAATCATTGTTAGTATTATTTTTAATGTAGTTGTTGTAAAAGTTAATCAACTTTCCATCATTGTTGTCTAATAGTGGTGTCGTATATGGTGGAATAAGATGACAGATTTTTTTCCAACCACCATAGGCAATTGTGAATGGATACATGCTACAAGGGACGACATAAAGGCTGCAAGTTTATATAACATTCTGTGATATTCTGTCATTCGTCATTGATAACATTATTTTTCCTACATAATAATATGTTATTAGTAATGTTAATAGATAATCTATTTTCTCATTTTTAAAAATTGTTAAACTATTTATATATAATTAAAAATAATTATTTTGGAAAACATATAAACAGGTTCGTAAACTAAGTTATTAATTCAGTGAATAATGTTGTTTTACAGAAACTAGAGAAGCAACCCATGCAAGGGCACAAATTTGTACAAAAATAAATATTTCATTTGGAAGAAAAAATTAATAACATGTTGACACGTGACAATTAGCTGACTACTTTATGTTTTCGTAAATTAGCTTAACAATTAGTTCTATTATATTTATAAATAAATTAAACTTCACGAATTTGACCACGAGGTTTGGGGCTAAACAAAATTACAAAGTCAAAATAATATTGCAAGGCCTGTTCTTCGTCTTCTTATTTTTTTCGGAAACAGGCATGTTTTTATTTTACTTGACAAAAATACAAACACCTTTGGTTGTTTTTTTTAGGGGTATTCATGTCTTTTGACAAACGTTGTTTTGTAGTATTTAGTACTACTATTATTCTTTGACACGTAAAAAAGGATATAAAACAACATTGATTTTTTTTCTTAAAAGAATCACCATGCATCACCATGTTCAACATCTTCAAAACAGTAGCTAGTTTAAGTTTTGGGGCTTAGGTGTGGTGCGTTTGCAAGTATATGCAACAGCTGATTTAATAGAGAAAAAGGCCCACTTTATTACATCTTTAATGGAAGATAATCATACTTGAACCAAATAAAATTAATGTGAAACTCTAAGAATATTCTGGTAACTATGCTTATTTTATAGAATGTAAAAATAAAAACATTTATATAATGGTTTCATGCAGAAGCTAAAAGATATACAATACAACTTAATTGCACATATTATTTAAATACAACTTATTTCTCGCAACATTTACGTTATATAACACATAAAAGAATACATAGAAATATAAAATTATTAAACTATATCTTCCGTTACTAGGCTCTTTGCTCCAACAACACACTTCATCACCTATTTTCTGAAAAGAAGAAAAACTTAATGATGTGAGACACAATGTCTTGGTGAGTGCTCTAAGGACTCTATAATTAAGATAGACTCTTTTACTTGAACAACTCATTCATTTGCTTCTCATGACTTTACCCTCAATGGTTATTTATCAAACTCTATCATTTATATGATTAATTCTACATCCATCGATCGTAAACTCTTGCCTTTGATTTTATCCCTTGTACTCCTGCCTATGCTTACATAGTGTCATTCTATATACATCTCCCTCTATCGAAAGAGTCACATCTCGTCTAATTCTAAATCACAACAGTTTCATATCCCAATATATTACAACTAAGGATAGAACCATTCACACATGACACAAGGACAACCCAAGGTATTCATGGCATCTATATCATAGATCACACAAGTCAGACCAACTCACAACAATGCATGTATGTATTGCAATGTTGTTTTCTCTTTTCTCATATGCATGTGATACCATAAAAACATTTGCGAAAAAAGCTTGAAAAGGCATGTCACATAATTCTATTACTACACTCTCACCGAGACATGTAAGACAGTCGGCGACACACTAGGGTCACTCAATCTTGTAAGGATACTCTAACCCATGAGATCAACATGAGTCACATGAAGATTTCAAACCAAATAACATCCATAAGGACAGAGTCATACTTTAACTCATTCATGTCTTCTCCAGTTAAGCTCGACCACATCCATTGTCTTAAAATATATGTATATTTATGATGCATGTCTCAAACGTTTACACACAAGTAGTTCCATTAAACCTTACATCAAACATAGTCAGTCCACTCTCACCCTACATGGACTAGGTCACTCGTTATAAAAATGATTGCAATAAATCACCATTCAAGTTATAGCATCCGACACACATGTATTAAATATCATCATTCAATCAAGTCATGTACCTGAAATACATCTTAACCTTATGCCACACATCGATTATAGCATTTATCTACTTTGTATTATGATTGGTATAACATTCTTTAAGTTTTGAGTATTACTTCTATTATTTTATGTTGTGGGTCTATGACCTTTGTGAGGTATAAATATTATATGTAAAGTTTCATTTTATCTATTTTCAAATCTAAGATAATTATCTATAACTTTGATGTTGACATCAAAAGCTAGTTCAATTGTCTACTATGCCAAAAATTGGGGAGAACATCAACTTATTATGCTGACTAACATGACAATAGCTTGAGTTATAGACATTATTTTGTTTGATTTCAAAGTCATTGGTTAGCTAACATCTAGGACTACATATCTTATGAAGACCATGAAGCCTAATTAAAAAATAGCTTTTAAAACAACTTATATAAAGAAATTCCCCATAAATTTAATCTTTGAAATTTTAAATAAAAATTATTGATTGTTTCATAAATATGTTAACCAACATACTTTTTTTAAAATATATATATTGGATCTTTTTTAAAAATGTCAACATTGATTTTTTAAAAATCGATGTTATCTAATCACTCATAACATTAGTTTTTAAAAAAACTATGTTGAAATGAGAATCTTAACATCGATTTTAAAAAATCAATGCTAGGTGAGTATTTATAACATCATTTTTTTTAAAAAATTAATGTTAAAATCGTCCTGTTAACATCGATGTTAACGATGATATTTTATTTACAAAAATGTTATGATGTATTTCGTAACATCGATTTTCATCAAAATCGATATTAAAATGGAGATCTTAAAACTTATTTTTGTAATAGGGTACTAAAGTAAGTATATATGATTCGATATTTTATATTATGATTCACAACGTAAGAAAATGGTAATACATAAAACTGGTAGACGAATATATGGATGGTAAAAAAAAAAAATCGAGATTGAATATTATTACAATGCTATATGGTGCGAAAGTTGCACGAACAGCGTACAAGTACAAATACTGAAATCTAGTTGGTTAATTTTAAATAAGAAATTTTAAACAAAATCTCTAACAAAAGGAAAATGTTCTCAAAAAGTTACAAAGAGATGTGATTGGTTAAAAACCCTACCTTCAGTAACTTGTATGGTTATAATCCCTATTTTTCGTACTCTAATTCATAACGTATTTTTCGTACCAAATAGTATTGTTAACAAAAATCAGATGGCGTGAACGATTATAAATGTTTTCGTGCAGGTATGAATTTGCACAAGTAGCATTTTCCTATTATAATTCTATGCGCTTAGAATTGCACCTTTTTACAGAGCATGAGGAGTAACTTATTATAGTTCATTTCACGGGTTATGTAATATTCAAACTTAACTCTTATAATTAGATATAGTTCATAATAGTTGAAATTATCTAATTGAGTTTTTTTAATATTTTTTTTCCTGTTTTATGTGTGTTAACAAGCAATTAAAAAAGGTTCTGAAATATATATCCTCTTGTTCAGTACCAGTACTCCAACGATTATGGTCTCCTCGTATCTTCAAATAATCGTTGGTTGTATATTTGGTGTTTTTTTATTTTAGGCGAGGGTATGATCACCTATAAAATCTTTCACACTGGGATTAGTATTTGTTAGATTCAGTTGAGAGGTGATTTCAAAAGGAAATGTAAACTCACCCTAAGTTCTCCTGACTCCTATACCCGCCATGGTTTTTTTTTAATCTTCATGGGTAATAATGTAGTATCATCCTCATGTGTCCATGAGTGACATCCATGTGCACCTAACTTTCACAATTCTCAGATGTTCGTTATGAGATATTTCTAGAGTAATCTTTGATGTTTTGTGCCTACATATGCTTCGCTGTATTGTTGGTTTATTTATTTTTATTTTGTTTTGTGCCATTGGGTTATTATCTTTTAGGTTGTTTTGTGATTATTTTAGCCATAGCATTGTATCAAATGTGTTATGCTAGTATCAAATGTGTAAAATATTGTACTATAATAATAATAATAATAATAATATTCATACACTTATACAAGACCTTCACTTCATTTTTCTTTTTATATTTTTCTTTTTTTCTTCTTTCTATTTCTATCTTCTTTCTGCCTCATATATCCTAAAAGAAGGGTGTACATTCATTTATTTTTCATTGCACTAATGCAGTTGGCAGATTTGATTAATGTGAAGGAAAATAGAATATTGAGATCATTTTAATTATTTCTTTAAATAAATATATTTAATTCAACTCAAATTGATTAGTGTCTAAATAACTTTTAAACACTAAATCTCAAATAAAAAAGAAGTACTTCTAATATAGCAGGAGACTACAAATCTGTTTGGATGTAAGTTTCTTTAGAAATATTTCTAGAAGAAGAAAGTAAGAAAAAAAATATGAAATGAACTTCTCTATAAGGTAAAATGAATGTTAAACATTTTAAGATGCTCTTAAAATTTAGTTCTAAATCTATTAAAGGAGTCATCCACTATATTATTCGTGCACCAAGTTTAATAGTATTGGATGTGAGAAGATGTGTTAAAAATAAATATATAAGTTAGAGACAATCCTTATTCTATGAATTAATTTTTTAAATTGAATTAGATCCAAATTTAAGTTTTAAGAATTACATAATTAATAAATAAGATTATCGATTAACAACGTCATATTGATATTATTTTTTTTATCATATATCGTACTATATGTTTTATATTCCGAAGGAAAGATAGCTAGCAATTAAATTAGGATTCGATCGAGTTGGTAAGAAATGTGTTAAGAGGTGTAGTAGATGTTGGCCATTTATGCTTGTTGTTACTAGGACCACAGGTCCACCAACCTATAAAATATATGCACTGGAGAATTTTGTGAGTTGAAGAACAGAGAGAGAGAAAGGTAAAAAGGAAAAATGGTGGGAGTGGGAGACATTAATAAGACGGTCCTGAAACTAAAAGGCACACACACAAGCATTTTGAAAGAAACAATTGAATTGGTGTCACCTTCATGTAACAGTAAACGCAATGGGCTAGGTGTTGGACACCATGTGGAAGTGGAGAACAGTAACTAAAGTTGTTGGCCACACACCACTCTGCACCCTCTAGCTTTTTAATCTCTTCTTCTGCCACATTCCTTGATCTCTCTCTCTCTCTCTCTCTCACACCTCTTCAATTTTTACTTAAATAAACATAACTACTGTTCCTCTTCCTCATAAGTTTATCATTTAACAGCATTCTTCCTCTAATTGTTGTTTAAGAGGAAAAAATTATCTTCAAAATATTTTTATTTTAGTTTTTTAATATAACTTTAATTATCTTTTTTCACTTATATCATTTATAATATTAATGGTGGGTGATAATAAAATCTGTAAATGAATTGATAATGATATAAGATTAATTTTATAAGATTATTATTCTCTTTCATCTATTTATTACTTTTTTTTTAGTATGTGTAAACAACAACTTAGGATGTTAATTATTTTTAGATGGATGAAACACTTTCTTGTAGAAAGGCTCAATTAATTCAGCTAGAAAATAAATAATAAACAAAGCAGAAAGCCATTGCTGTGGCGAACTAGATATAAATGATTTTGTGTGTTTGGATTAGTTTTGTGGTTTAATAATAGCACATTTGTTTACGTGTCCTATTCAACCCAATTCATGTAATCATGTCCAACATAAGGTTATACAGGTAACTTTCTTCTGTGTAAATATTATGCTAGACATGGAGAGACAGGACACGATCCACGTTACTAATCTTTTTTTTTTTTTTTTTTAAACACACACTATATAAGTTGCTTCAAGTGTGCGTTTGGATTAACTTTTAATTCTATCAAGATTAATTCTAAAACCACGATGAAGGCTGAAACAATAAATAGTTTGTTATAACTTTTAAATTTTTTTTATCATGATTTCGAGATTAAAATTGATTTTAAGAGGTATCCAAATACACTAATAAGCTACGCCTAAAATAAATATGGTGATCTGAATTTTGAAGCTCCCAACTTCTATCCTATTTCGGCCCTTCCCCTAGAACAAGGAATGAGAAATTTCGTGTGCAACGTTTTCGTTTTTGGTCCCCTCAGTCAGATTGAGAGCTACTTTATATATCATATAAGTTAATGTTGTTCAAACGTTTAATGTAAACATGCCAACCGCACATAATACAACACAATTGGTCCAACAGTCTCTTACAAAGAACCCAGATTTGAATCTCATTCCCCTTGGAGTACTAGTTGATAAATATGTTAATTAGCTACTGACATAGTGACATAGTTAAAAAAATCTACTATAATGTTAATATAGGTCTTCTTACTAACTTTTCAAGAATCCTAAGTTTTTTAATTTTATTTTTTATAATAAAGAATCCAAGTTTTTTTTAAGAGAAGAATTCTAAGTTATGATATTATATTCAAAGTCTTTTTTTTTTCTCTCCCTATTATCACAACCAAATACGCTATGAAATTTACGGAAACATAAAATTGCGGGTGGGTAAAAAGTGGAAGAGGTAGAGTAAGAGGTAAAAACTGTAGTTTCCACTGCCAAACACAAAATGTGAAGTGTGATTTTGAAGATTTAAAGCCATGTTTCTAGCTAGCTAATCATGCTCTGGATTTCAGCAAAGTTGGACTTAATTTTTACTTTTAATTGATAAAAAAAGAAGAAGAAGCTACCTTCCCCTGCTGAAAAGGGGAAAAACAGAGAAGAGGTAAAATTAAATGATACAAATATGTACATAGCGTGTGAGCTATGCAAGGTTTTAGTTTGACCACAACCTACAAGATCAAGTCAATCATTGCGTAACACATGCAAGGAATGTTGCACGTAGTTTAACAGTTATATATAATTTATATACTATGTTTTTACAATACCTTTATAATATTATTTTTTACTCTTTTTATTGCATTGCTTATTTTATTTTAAGTTTCATTTTTTTATATATTATTAATGTAAATATTTTTAACTATCAATCCATTAAAATCATTTTAAATATAATTTTTAAAATAATTACTATATTACAAAAATAAATAATCTTACCACATAATACTTTATAACTGAATGACAACATAAAAAATATTTATACCATCAATGTATTTAAAGTTATTTTATATTTTATATTTCTTTAACTTTTTTTTCCTCTTTCTCTTGACATATCAACAAGGAAATGCACTACGATCATAATTCTTCATAGGATAATAATATTCTATACCTTTCTTTTTCCCTTCTAACCATTTACCATAGACAAGGTGCTTTTTGGTCAGCGCTTTCATATGCAAAGTTGAAACAAATAAAAACAAGACATGCTTTTCTCTCACTTCAAGATGTTTCCATCTGTTTTTGAGTTGTAATTTACTGTTATTACGTTGAATTAAAGGATTACGTACGTGAAGTTTATCAACTCTGGTACATTATTTTATTGGTCATAATTTTCTATTCTTAATGATATGCTTCGCGTTTTTCTTTTAAATTGAATTTTTATTCTTATATGTAAACAACTCAAATTAGTTACATATATCTTATATTTATTTTTCTTGACATGAACATCATATGGGCATGGTTGTGTTCGATTTTATTATGTTCTTTTTCAGTTTTTGAAGAAAGGAAGATTCTTCTTGACCACTGAATTGCAAACTTATAAGAAACAAAAGAATCATTCATAGGGGGTGAAATAAAAGTATTAGAATGTGACGAAGCAAAAAAAGAAAAAAGGAATGGAAGGAAGAAGAGAATAAATGTGAAGTGACCCCCGACCCTAAGAATATATCCCATGTTTAGAAGTATTTTGCACTTGTTACGCCTTGATTGCTCATTATATGTTTCCATGTTATGATGATCTATAAAGTATTTAATTATTTAATATTGTTTGCAGTTTTTGTACTAGCCCAAGTCTTCACTTAAGGACAAATTAACTTGTAAGCGATATAATTGACCTTTAATATCACAGATCGAATTATATATAGACCTGTTGTCTATGAAACATCAGTTTATTTATTGGCTATTAAAAAACAAAAAATAATAATCGGTTGATGTTAACATTTAGCTATCAATAATACTAAGAATCGTGCTTCCCATAATTAATACTGTATCCTATGTCAATATGCCTTCATTGGGATATTCCTACCAGGTTATTTACTACTTAATAGAGAAAGATCGAGCTTATTTGCTCTTATGAAGAAGATGTATTTTGTTAGAAAAAAAAAAAGAGGAGGTATTTTTATTTATTTTTTATGATCTTTTTTCTATATAATAAGAGGTGATTTTAAAAATTGAATCAAGATACATAGTAAAGTGTATAAAAAAATAAAGAAAAAGTTATAATATAGGAGGAATGGTTAAAATTCTTAAGCGTAAACATATTTTGTCTTCTTCTTCTTAAAAAAAAAAACATATAGTTTTGTGTTTTAATGTGAGAATCTATATATATTTAGTTTTTGAAAACTTGTGTATATACAATCTATTAACTTCTTTCGGACTGGAATAACAATAAAATAAATTTGAAATTAAGCATTACCATCATTATGTTCCAAAAATTGAAAGGAACAAGAGTAAAGTTTATTGGAAAATAATCGATCCAAGAGAACACCATGTATGGGCCATGAAATTGGTAAGTACATTGAGTTTATAAATTTAATTGAAATTCACTGAAGTTAAGATGTTTTACATTTTTATTTAATTATAAATAAATATTAATTAAAAGTTATTAACTTTTAATATGTAGTTATTTTAAAAGTAATATTTAAGATGTTTTTTTAATTAGTTAACAATATAAAAATTCATAAGTCGACAATGCATCAAAATTGAATTATATATTCATTAGAATAAAAATGGAATGGCAGTTCTTGTTTTCTGGTTCGTCTTATGAATGAAATTTATGCATAAGTGCCATTGAATTATGTGTTCATATATTTGTTGTCAACAATATTGGTTTATATTTCGCACCTATCAAATGCTCTACTAAAGTTTAGATTTAGGAATCCTCTATTAATTTCTAGGATTAGTAATTTATGTTGATGTTAGAGTAAGAAGAATCTCCTAATTTCACCTTAAATTTTTATTAATGAAAATAGAGAAAACTACAAGATTCTCAATAAGTTAATATATATACCTTATACATACAATTTTTTTTTATATATATAACAATTTCCTCACATGTTCTCTTTTAAGTCATTGAATAAAACCAGACTTAAAATCTTATACAATGGTTCCAATAATTCTCACTTCTCAATGTTCTCGTGCAGCTATCATTATTTATATATATAAAAAAATCTATGCGGAAAACATCGCAGAAGCGTATAGCTAATTAGCATACCTTTTTATTTTTTAGTTTTGTTTACAAACCCTTTCCATGACCAATGTCTATGTCTATTAGTCGAAGTGATAAATAATTATTTTTTAAGTAATATTTCAGGATCAAATTATGTAAATGAGAAAGAAAAAAGGGAATATGGGAGTGCTTTATCCCCGTAATGGATCCCCCTAAAATCATGTGAATGAGAAAATGGACATTTGGAAAGACTTTATCTCTTTAAATTGGACCTCCCTTGCTTAATTCAGATTAGTCACAATTTCAATGATCAGATTAACTAGAGACTCATGTAATTAACTTCGGATATTGAGTATCTAAGAAAAATCAATTATTACTTTCCTTCCATTAGCCATTTCAAAAGCAAAATGCAACTAATATAATCATAAGCGATCAGCAACTATAAATTGTTTTATCGCTCAAAGAAAAAAGATAACATGGGTTTGAGTTATATAATCATATTCAACATATGAATAATCAAAAAGTTTAAAAGGAAAAGATAGCATATTTATTAAAATAAACAATATAATACATCATCCTTAAATCTTAATTATACAAAAGAGGTTTAGTGATCCCTACCTATACATGATTCAGGTGAGCCTTGTAAGGACTAAGGTGGGTGTGGAAGTCACCACTTTTCAAAGTTACAGTGTTTATCGCATAATGACACAGCTTTACCTTTTAATTTGTCCCCAGTTAGCATAATCGAATGTCCCTAAAATTCCTCTCGTAAAAGTCTTTGTTGTGATGGCAGCTTTGAAATGCAAAATAAAACAAATGTGTTGTTGAGTGCTAATCCAAGACACAATTATAATGCCTCACTAAACTGCAACACGCTTTGAGAAACACAAACTATTTGAGGAACACGATAACTTTTGCTGGTTGAAGATCTACTATCTACAGCGCTGTTACTTTGAACTTAATCGTGAAAATCATGCTTAATTATGTGCTTAAGTATATACTATATATAATATTCACGCGATACCAAACAAGACAATAATAAAAAACTCAGTCATACGTGTAATTAAATTTTAATATTTTTAAAATGAGCTGGAACATAAAAAAGTTTTTTCTTCTTCAACGTTAGTATTATATATAGAAAAGAGAAAGAAAATTTGACATTGAAATTAATAATTTGGAAAAGATGATGCAAATGGGATTGTTGGTGGGAATCAACAATATGCATGGAACATGTCTATGACAAAAATATAATAGAGGGCTTTTTTGTCTTTGCCGTCAGATTATATATTGAAAGATTGATTTTTCCTTACTGAATGATGAAACATTTTAAGCAACAAAATAATTAAACATGTTTGTATTATTTCGCTTTTTAAAAGAAAAGGAAAATAAATTATTTCAGTTTAAAATAAAAGTACTTATAAATTACAATGTTGTCATGATCTATATTCTATGACTTTTTGTTTTAAAGACCATATATGTATTTTATTTTGGAGTCAATTCTACTCTAGTAGGGTAGAATTATTATTGATGGTAAAAAAATTTCTCTAAGTTATTTAATGCACATGTAATCTAAAATTGAGAAAGTTAAGATAATTTTATATCCATTAATTTGGTGGTGTTATAAATAAATTAAAATATTCCCCGTGATATTAAAATAATTCCTTTTTTAAAAAGTTTAAAAATTAGTTATACGAATACCTTATTTGTGTTCTAACATCACTGCATAAAAAATACTAACCATGATCTTCTTTTTGGGCATTGAATGATAATTAAAGGTACCATTTTACTCTAAAATGGAGAGGAGCGGAGGAGGGAAATTATATCTGACGGTTAAAAAAAAATACTAACAAAAATTAAAGTCAAAAGCACCCTTTATTTTGGAAAAAAATTCTTAACACCCGGGCAGTAACGTAATCTCATTTCTTCTTCATTGAAAAATTCACAATTAAGTTCCATTGAATTTCAACGAATAATAAATAACATATTTAAATTAATATAATTTGTTGATTTTTAATAACTATTTTCTCATCAAATAATTTCTAATTAATTGAGAGAATGAACTTTTTTTAACATCCTTTTAAATTCTTAAACAATTCATATACCAAAGAAAAAAAAATTCTAAAACAATAATACCAGCTAGAGTCACGTTACGTGCACACCATATATATTATTATTTAAATTATTTACACATTTGTTAAATATAAATCCACTACTCGCATGCGTCAGTAATTAAAAAAAAAAAAAGCTTAAAGAATTACGATTTTTTTTATTTAGAAAAAACGCAGTACATTGATTAATTTAGAATTAGAAATAAATAAAAATTGCATTATTGTGACTGAGAGAGTATATTTAAAAATCAAGTGAAAATTATTTTAGCAAAGGATGATAACTCTTATTTTTTGCTTTATCCGTTTAATTAAGGGTAAATAGTCATTTTCGTCTCTGAATGTGTAAAGCGCTGACAAATATGTCCTTGAAAGATGGAAATTCAAATTTTTGTCCCTGAAAGTGAAAAAAGTGTGACAAATATATCCCTCCGTTAACTTTCGTCCGTTACCGTTAATATCAGGGACGAATTTGTCAGTGCACTATATATTCAGGGATGAATTTGTCAGCTCTCTATTCAAAATATAATTTAATCTTCATAGTTTCTCTTTTTTAATCATTACAAGCATAACATTACAATAAACACTTAAAAATTAGGAAAACAAGCATAAGTTAAAACAAACATAATAATAAGCTTAATATTGATTAATAAACATAATTTAGTTATTGTTCTAAAATTTCTATTATAACAATATTAGATAATAATAAAATCAAGTTGAGTCTAATTTTTTTGTAAGGATTAATTTAATGACTATGTATTTTAATTTGTTCGAACCTCATACTTTGGATAAATATTATAAGTAAAAATAAACATAATAATAAGCATAATATTGATTAATAAGCATAATTTGTTTGTTGTTCTGAAATTTCTATTATAACAATAATAGGTAATGACAAAATCAAGTTAGGTCTCATTTTTTTGTAAGAATTAATTTAATGACTGTGCATTTTTGTTTGGGTCTCATATTTTTGATAAAGTACTATCACATTAGAAATTTTAAAGTAAAAATATGAGATAATACATACCCAAATATATGAAACTCAAACAAATTAAAATACACAGTCATTAAATTAATTCTTACAAAAAAATAAGACTCAGATTGATTTTGTCATTATCTAATGTTGTTATAATAGAAATTTTAGAACAACAAACAAATTATGATTATTATTATGTTTGTTTTAACTTATGCTTGTTTTCCTAATTTTTAAGTATAAATTGTAATGTTATGCTTGTAATGATTAAAAAAATGTGAATATAAAGATTAAATTATATTTTGGATAAAAAGCTGACAAATTTGTCCTTGAATGTGTAGTGCGCTGACAAATTCGTTTCTGATATTAATGATAACGGATGAAAGTTAACAGAGGGATATATTTGTCATACTTTTTTTACTTTCAGGAACAAAATTTTTTATTTTTATCTTTTAGAAACAAATTTATCAACATCTTATATATTCAAAGACGAAAACCACTATTTACTCTTTTTTTGATTAATGTGTATTAAAACATGTGCTGGAATAATTTCAATTGTCAAACCAAACATACACAGAATCACCGATTCGGAAATTGTTATTTGTAAATTGTAAGTAGTTGGAAGTCCAAGGGAAGAAAGGACCGCACAAACACAGAGACAGACACAGCACAAAGCAGAGAGAGAGGTGTAGATTAGATGGACACAATAAATAGCTATAGGTTATAGATTATAGTAATTTAATTAATCATACATAGGCTCAAAAAAGAAAAAAGAAAAAGAAAATTTCCGCATCGGATTGTGTTGTTTGTGAGTTGTGACTTTGCGCTGCGTTGCTAGCATAGAATCTGTAAAACCCAAAAGAAATTTGGTTTCCACTTTCTCAGACATTTTTCTATTTGCAAACACAAAGCAAGCAAAGAAGCCACACAACTTCAACTTCTGGGTTTCTCGCTTCCCTTTTTCTTTATCATTTCAACCGGGACGGGTCGGGTAACCGGATCCAATCGCCGGTTTGGTTTGCTGCGCTGATCGGATCATCGATTTGACGCTTGTTGGGGAGAGGGGGCATTTTCATTGCCAATGGGAATGCCCAATCCCAACAACAACAACGACGACAACAACAACAACATTCACCCCGCACCATGAGCAAAGCCCTGGGAGGAACAACAGAAGACGAAGAAGACGACGAGGAACAACAACAACAACAACAACAACAACAACAAGAAGATTGTTTCTACGACTCACACGACCGTTTACTTTCACTCTCTTCTTCATGCTCTTGTTCCAACTCCAACTCTGACAACGAAAACGACACCCAAGACCACCAAAACGACACCACCCTCCCCAATTTCACCAACTACGACATATGGATCTCTCAACCCTCCTCCGTCTCCGAACGCCGCACGCGCCTTTTACTTTCCCTCGGACTCTCTTCCCTCACGCGCCCAAACCCTCGCGATCGCGCGTCGCCTCTCCGATCCAAATCCGACACCACGACAAACCCTAACAAGCCACCAAATCCAAAACCACCCCCACCGCCGCCACCGCCGATTGAAGAGCTGTGCACGATTCGAGATCTCGATAACGGGAAAGAGTTCGTTGTGAACGAATTGGAGAATCTGCGGGAGGTTGCCACGGGGCGGCAATTGACGATGGAGGAGTTCGAGATGACGGTGGGGCATTCTCCCATTGTTCAGGAACTGATGCGGCGGCAGAACGTTGAAGAGGCGAGCGTTGATTCCAATGCGGGTGGTTCTAAAGTGAAGAAGAAGGGGACGGGGTGGTTGAAGAGTATCAAGAGCGTGGCGAGTTCGGTGGCGGGGTATAGGGATCGCCGGAGTAGCGACGAGAGGGACACGTCGTCGGAGAAGGGCGGGAGGAGGTCCAGCTCCGCCACCGACGACAGCCAGGAGGGCGGGGGCGCGTTTCACGGGCCGGAGAGGGTGAGGGTGAAGCAGTATGGGAAGAGTTGCAAGGAGGTGACTGCTTTGTACAAGAGTCAGGAGATTCAGGCGCATAGTGGGAGCATTTGGAGCATTAAGTTTAGTTTGGATGGGAAGTATTTGGCGAGTGCTGGGGAGGATTGCGTGATTCATGTGTGGCAGGTGGTGGAGGGGGAGAGGAAGGGTGAGTTGTTGTTGTTGGATAGGGAGAAGGGGGAGGATGGGAATGGGAATGTGGATATGTTTTTGGTGGTGAATGGGTCCCCTATGGCCGGGGCGGCAGGGTTGCTGTCGCCGCTCCGGGATGGGGAGAGGAAGAGGAAGGGGAGGTCGAGTGTGAGTAGGAAGTCCTTGAGCTTGGACCAGTTTGTGGTGCCGCAGACCGTGTTTGCGCTTACTGACAAACCAGTTTGCTCCTTCCAGGGACATCTTCATGATGTGCTTGACCTCTCATGGTCTAAAACTCAGGTTAGCTTCCAATCTTCAAATGGGTCTCTTGGTGTTCTCTAGTTCCAGCCGGGTGTTCAATTTCAATTTGTCAGTGTCATTGTAAAGTTCGTTTTGCATCCTATGTTGGATTTTCCTGTGTACTTCAAGTTGGTTTTCTTGTTAACTGAACAATTTACTAAACAGATTGTGTGAGTTTTCTACTTTGTATCTCTATCTCAGAAATATTTGACATTCTTAGATAATATATGTGCAGTTTAGCCAACAATGGTTATGCTATTTGAGGGAGGTGCTGTTACTATTTTGTTTATGGTGGTTTTCTGGTTGTTACATAATGAAATATGTTTATGTGCAGTGCACTACATACTAGACTATTTCTAGTTTTAGTGACTTTAGTTTGGGTTGAGTCATTATTTATTGTAGGATCAACTGATCAAGTAGATAAAGTTCTATCCGAATGAGAAGGTTTCTGGAACTTTTTCTTTTTTCCTTCTCCCTGTCATTATTTATTGTTTCTTTTCTTACAGAATTGCATTGTTGTTCTAGGCATTCCTTCGATAGGAATTTAAACATGACTAATTTAGGTAACTTGGAAACTATGGGATGACAGTATGTATTAAGATTTCCTTATAGTTAATGTTTACTATGATAGTGAAATACTCTATGGATATATCCAGTTGTTCCACTAAATTACTAGTGAACAGTAGATGTATATATAATTTGGCTTGGCGATAAGGAAAAGGGAACTAAAATTTACTGCTCAAAAGACAGAAAGAATATCTGTAGGTCAGTAACTTACTTAGGATGCTCTGTTTGTAACTTAGGGTGCTTTTTAGATGGTTTATTGATGCCATTATGATGAATGATTGAGATTTGATCTTATTTTAATCTTTTGTGCAGGTCAATTTATCATTATTTCCTATGTAAGTTTTAGGTAGTTTTAGGTATTGACTAACTTGGTAAGAGGTCCTAATTAAAATTGTTTAGTAATCACTCAAATTTTTTTTTATCAGTTTTTAAGTCAAAACTCAAACTGGCCCAAAAGCATTTCTAAACTAAGTTGCTGTTATCCTATCTCTTTCTCCCTAATAAGAAATCTTTATTTATCTCCCCTTCTTTCCTTATATTTTGTTTGGAATTTTAAAATTGCTTAAATGTGCCAAATATTTTATTGTTAAACTTAGGCAGACCCAATGCTTAGACAAATGAACAACATTTGAAACTGTTCTAATATAATATCGTTTAATAAAACAGTATATAACTTCCAATCTTGTGATCAAATTCTTTTACTTGGCATTTCATTTTCTATACCACCCCCTATTATCTATGTAAGAGTGGATCCATGCAAAAACACATTTTAAATCTTAGCATCCCTGTTTGAGTCATATCTTATAGGTAGTAACACTAGCGGAGGATGAGCACCTTTTAGAATGAATTGAAATGATTGATATTTATTGCAGGCTCAAATGTTGTATTTAAAAAGCTTCCATTTGGGGGGGGAGGGGGGATTATCTATTTTTTCTTTTTTAGAATGTCTGTTGATAAAAATTCAATATTTGTCATAAAGTAGTGTACTGTGTTCTAGAAATATGAATTAAAATGCATGTATTTTTAGGTCATCCTTTTAATATATTTTCCCCCATTTTGCTCAGCACTTGCTCTCATCTTCAATGGACAAAACTGTGCGGTTGTGGCATCTGTCTAGCAAGTCTTGTTTGAAAATATTTTCACACAGTGACTATGGTGAGTAAATTCAGTGATTACATATTGCAATGCTCTCACCCTTGCTTTCCCATAATATGAGTAGAAGTCATATGGGATACTTATGATAAAATGGCAGAACACTCTTACACTATTTGTTTTTACTGTTTATCCATATTTCTTCTGCTTCTTCCCTACTAAAAATTTAATTAGATGTCGTATCCATATCCAATAATATACTTCAATATACATCCCGTTTATCCATATAGATTGGCGGACGGTATGTCTTAGGACAAGTGGAGAAAAACTATAAGCTTGGTAGAAGGTTAAATTCATTAGTATTTCTATGTTCCAGTCGTTCCCTTTATTTTTAATTCTTTTCCTCTTCATTTCTCCCCTCCTCCTTTCACCCCTATTTTATTTTAGCTTATTTTTCCTCTCTTTTGTCTTATTTCCACTTTTTCTTTCCCTCTCCCTTTTTCTTTCTTTGTCTTTTTTCCGATCTATCATTGGGTTCATCTCCACCGACCCCAATTAACTTGGGTTAAAGGTGCTGTTGATGTTAGTGTTGTTGATGATACATCCCGTCTTTGAGGATTGGATAACCACATAGTGGCACATAGGCAGTTCTATTGAAATATCATCTTTACTGCAGATTGTTCCAATTGTACAAGAGTTCTTTAATGTCCACTTGGGCGGGTTAGATTTACAATGAAAACGATTTCATTCCCTCCCTCCTTCCCTCCCCCGTTTTTGTTCTTTGCTAATTAAGCCTTTTGCTTCAATCTTCTTTCTCTCTGGCACAGTAACTTGCATCCAGTTTAATCCTGTTGATGATAGATACTTCATTAGCGGATCTTTGGATGCTAAGGTTCGCATATGGAGCATTCCTGATCGACAAGTTGTTGATTGGACTGATCTGCATGAGATGGTCACTGCTGCTTGTTATACACCTGATGGTCAGGTTGGTCCAAGGTTAATATGCACCTATTGAACACTCAGAAATTCGGTTTTTATGTTCAACTCGGTTAAATTTTCTGGTGCAGGGTGCATTGGTTGGTTCATACAAGGGTAGCTGCCATTTATATAATACGTCCGGTACTGTCAGGCTTTTTTATTTTTAAAGCATTTTCTATTCATCTATTTTCTAGTGATTGTGTGGCCACTGACATCTTGTTTTTTATATTTCATTCAGAAAATAAGTTGCAACAGAAAAGTCAGATCAATCTGCAGAACAAGAAAAAGAAATCACATCACAAGAAAATTACTGGTTTCCAGGTAATGTAATGATCTACTGCTGTGCTTTATGAGAGAAGCTACATTTTGTGTACCTATCCAAAACTTTGAACAGGGAAAAGATAAAGTAAAATAAAACAGGATGCTGCACAGCTAAAGTGGATTTGCTTTGACTAAGTCACAATGTTTCTGCTCGTATTCCTAAGTCGTAACTGAAATTTTTGAACAGTTTGCCCCAGGAAGTTCATCAGAAGTACTTATCACATCTGCTGACTCACGAATTCGGGTGGTTGATGGTGTTGATCTAGTTCATAAGTTTAAAGGTATGTAGTTATATAAAGTTAATTTTTTTTTTTTTTGAAAATAATATAACAAGTGTAAAAACCATTTGGTACAAAGCTCTCATCTGCATCAAATTTGTTTTGTTAATCGTAAACTTTTTTTAAAAAATAAATAATGTTTTGTCTGGAGTGGGGGGATATTTATCTCTCTTATCAGATGTATAAGGTATATTTATTTGGACAGATGAAAAACATTGCGGTCTTGCTAGGTTTTCAACTTTGTCTAATTGGCAACAAGTCTTCAGTGTATTTATTTCCTTGCTGATCAAACTGATGCAATTTTTGTACAGGCTTTCGGAATGCAACTAGCCCAATTTCAGCATCACTCACGGCAAATGGTAAATATGTTGTCACAGCAAGTGAGGACTCCCATGTATACATCTGGAAAAATGAAGCTGATTGCAGGCCAAACAGAAGTAAAGCTGTCACTGTCACACGATCATATGAACATTTTCACTGTAAAGATGTGTCAGTGGCCATTCCCTGGCCTGGTATGGGTGATGCATGGGACATGCAAGATACGTTTTCCGGAGAACAGCCTGAGATTGATAACCATGCTGATGAAGTCTCATCAGCCAACCATCCTCCTACCCCTGTAGAGGAAAACTTTGTTACTGAGGGTTCAAGATCTGCATCAGGTTACAGCAACAGTCCACGCCATGCAACCATTGCAAGTGCAACAAATAGTTACTTTTTTGATAGAATTTCTGCAACATGGCCAGAGGAAAAACTTCTTCTGGCTACAAGAAACCAAAGCCCTCGTGTCAGTATGGATTTCTTTAATGGGGTAAGTCAAAAAATGTCAGCCTGGGGCATGGTGATTGTAACTGCCGGCCTCCGAGGGGAAATTAGAACTTTCCAAAATTTTGGACTACCACTTCGGATATAAGAGGTGAAAGAATATGCATGCTTGTGAGCATGGCAGAGAATGAGTTGATGGTATCAGCTCAGAAGGCAGTAGAGTACGCCTTCTCCATTAGTTGGTGAAAACCTGTACAGAAAAGTGGGGTGAGAATTGTAATATTAGCGGGGTTCCATTTATTTTCTTGTTCTTGTGCGTTGGATGAAAATAGGTAGCCATTCCATTCAGGCACTGAGGGGGATAAAGGGGTCAACATTGTCAAACAAAAACCAAAAAGAAAAAAGAAAAAAAAAATTTACACCAGGAATTTAGAAACCGATGGATGTAATCGGCAATTGTAGAGTAACGTGAGCATGGGAAAAGCTTATTATTGAAATTAGAAATGATGATTCTTTTACACTTATTTGTTTTTAGTTTTGTCATGGAATTCAATTTCGTGTCTAAAGTGAATCAAATTCAATAAACAGCATGGCTGCAATTGTTTATAGTGTGGCATTGTTCAGTCTAGAAATTTATTTACACCAGATAAATAAACTTGAAATATTTTTCACAATAAGAATTTTCCCCCCAAGGGAAAGCACCCAACGTGATATTTGTTTAGTGTTAACAACACGTTATGGGATAGCTTCATAACTTGATATCTGTCTGTGGCCGTTCCTCCCCGTCTTCACATGTGGACATGATGAAGTCCTTGGTGGACATAATCAACAACCCCGGCAACATCTCAAAGGGGATGCCATCTCCATCAAAATCCCTGAAGAAGAATATCAATTAGGGTTCCAGTGCTGCAAAAATAGCCCCCATGGCAGGAGGTGTCGGAACCCTGGTCACCATTGATGATTCAACCAAGAAAAAGGTCTTTGGGCATTATGCTAGAGCCCTGGTGGACATTAATCTCGACGGTGATCTTCGAGATTCCATCTTGGTTAAAACTTGAAAGAGAATCATTCGCTTTCTTTGTCAACATTGAGTATGAGAAGATTCCTGAATTTTGTAAATTTTTGCAATCATATTGCACATGTGGTTAGCAATTGCAAGCAGAAATCCTTTGTTGATTCGAAAATGACGCAGGAGGACCCCAAAGCCAAATCGAAACCCTCAACCAAAGATGTTGAAGCTGGTAAAAAATCAGTTCTACATGCCTAAATATGCTCTAGGTGCAGAGGCCCCTATTATGCAGGGGAATTTGGAAGAGGTCCCTGCTCCATCTGTCATCGGTGACAAATGTAAAGTGATACATTCGGGGCCTAGCTCGAGTGATGCCTCTCCTTTGGCCAGTAACCATTAGAATAATCAACCGGTAATAGACATTTCAAGTTCTTTCCAAAAAGACTCGGATCATGTTGCTTATGTTGCTGAGACCCAACTGGAGTTCATCGAGATATGAGAATCATCGAATATGCAGGAAGTGCCTATACAATTGGTAGATGATTTTCAAGTTGTCCTCTCAAAGTCACAAAAGCAGGTTTTGAAGAAACAAAAAAAGGTGCATCCCTAGTTCAAAATTTGAGTAAGAAAACCTCCTTGGGGGCAGCTATAACTGTCAACGAATCTGAAGATCATATCATTTTAGTACCTCCAAGCTAGAAATAACAGGGAGGATGGATGCCACTGAACCGCACTTTCCAGAAGTTGTTCAAAAGGATCTTCATATCCTTGCAAACTTTTGGGGACAAGTGATAATAATGAAATAGATGTGACAACAAGCATGAACAACTCTGCAGCCATAACAACAATTTTAAAGTGGTTCTTCCAACTACTCAGCAAAAGAGGAGCTCCAGGAAAACATAAGCATTGTTTCTTTTCTGTCTCGGGTAGCCTTTTGCAAGGTGGTCTGGCTTATCTTTTCTATTTCAGTCTTGCAAATTGCAAATTTGTAGCAACTGGTGCCTTTCTTTTCTTGTAGCTGGCTTGTTGTTTTGGGAGATAGGCCTCTATCAGTTGGCATTTTTTTTTCCTTGTATAGGATGCTTGTTCTCCTTTACATAGGACAATGATTTCATAGCCATTCTTGATGTTATCCTGCTCCTCCTTTTTGTTTGGAGGTATTCTTTTTCAATAGCTTAGGCCTTCCTAGCTATAGGTGCTCTTTCTGGTTTTCATGGGTATCAGTTTGGTCCCCCCGTATTTCGTTGTTCTATATTTTTTTTTTTTTTGTATATTTTCTGGCAAAAAAGAAAATGTCTGGATGATGATAGTTGGATATTATGCTTAAATGTTGGGTATCTTGAATATAAATTCCGAATCACTTAGAGTATGTTTTGATAGTAGATTTTAAATGAGAAAAGTAATTTATCATAGAATTTAAAATTCTTTAATCTAAAATTTATTATTTAGATGTCTTTATATGAAGAATTTAAATTTTTGAAATTTTAAAATAGAATTTTAAATAATTAAAAATGTGAAATTTTAATTTTCTTTTACCTTTGACGTCCCCAGCGCTGCCGCAAGGATATGCGGCAGTGGGACACCAACTTCGTGGTGCCGCTGCATCTGTCCTTGTTGACGGCGGCGGCGTAATGGGTGATCTCGTTCTCAGAGTTTGAGAGACTGAATGTATCGAGAGTGGAAGCGACCGGACGGTGTACCGGGTGGTCATCCGCACCAGCTCTTAATAAAAACTCTGCAAGAGTTGATAGGGCCAGGCTCTTGGAAATCTGATCCGATTACCTCACTTAGCCAAAGAATCAAATTGTTAGATTCATGCGTTCATTGGTGCAACAGTTAAACTCATTTCAGTGAACGAATGTTAAATTCCTTAAAATAAAAATTTACTAGAAATGTAAAGAACTTGGATCCCGAAACATTGCTCTGATGAGATTGACAATCTTACGAATTTGGCATACATGTTAGCATACCAAATCTTCTATTAAAACTGTTGTATAAGATTTGGGCCGTCTTTGTATATTTATTATCTAATATTCATCAACTCATCACTTTTTTTTTTCATGTCAATATTTCATGATGATCATGTACACTCTTGAACAGTAGCACCAGTTCTAGACTTCTAGCCTAGTTGGTCATAGCTTGTTGGACTTTATATGGTATTGGTAGCACTACAGCTTGTTGGGCTTAGCCCACATTTAATTTATTGTGGGGAATTACCTCCTTCACCTCTTTTTTGCTTCCTTCACTCTAAAAAAACCTGAACAGACAAAAGAACTCTTGCCTCTCCCAAGCATACACTAGCCGTCAAATCTCCATAACCACTGCACCCTACCTCCACCACCCAACACCATCGTCCCACACAAATACCACCATTGCAACCACCCAACACCACTGTAGAGAGGTCGGTGGAGTCGCAGGTGTACTTGTCTTTGTGACCCGCAAGCCTGGTGCTCCAGGACCTTTAAGCACAACCATGACCCCATTTTGGCATTGCACCTTCATTTTCGGATATGTGAATCTGCAAGAACAATTTTTTTTTTATATTTCCAGAAAATCTTTTCTGGAAAACAATATTCATTCTAGAAATGATTTTCTAGAATTATGTTAGCATAATTTTGGAATTTCTTTTTAAGAAAATGGGTATGGGTGAGTGGTCAGACACGCAAATATGGGTGATGGTAGAGCAAGTCGTAGTTGGGTTAGGGTGATGGATGGCAGCATGATTATATTTGTTTGGGGTTGGGTTGCGATTTGGATGTGTTAGAGTGAGGTGGCAGCACGGCATTGGGCGTGATGGTGTTTGGTTAGTTTGTGGGTGGCAGATCTGATGCTGCGGGAAAGGGAAGAGAAGGGTATGTTTGTCTATTCAAGTTTGATATGGGGTTCAGGAAGTAAAAGCCTTTCTTGTGTATGAGTAGGCCCAATCTAGCAACTCACTGAAAAAGTCCATATTGCTAACTGGGTTATGGACCAAAAACAAGTGATTGGGTTAGGACAACTTGATGAGTCCATTTGTCGCAGCTGCAATTTGCATAAACACACACAAAGCTATGGACTATAGAGTGTAGAGTGTTCCAAAATTTCTAGTTCCTTCGCTATATAGAAAAAATGAGCACAATACCCCATGCCCCATCCAAGAAGGTGCCAAAAATAGGTTTCCATTCATTCAGATTATTCTATCCTCAAAAACCAACCTCCACTCCCTCAATCTCTTTCAGCACAGATATTTACACTCCATAGGCCATAACTAGTAATAGAAATGGGGGGGACATTGTCATGGAGTGGCTCCTACTGGCAACAGATCAAAAGTATCCTTTCTTAAGAAATCTAAAACTCAACACTCCATTGGCTGGTTGGAAATGACGTGGCACATGCACATGCTGCTAATTATCTTATCCTCTCATATCATCACAAACAACACTTCAATATAAATTCATTTCCATGTAGACTCCCATGAACCACACATTTTTCATTACCGCCGTGATATCACACTAACACCACTTCAACAACTTTACTTGACAAAAACATTGTAAAACTCAAAATCTAGTTTCATACTTTTTTTTCTTCTTCTTGCAATGGCTCTCCAGGCTGCTTCTCTTGTTCCTGCTTCTTTCTCGGTTCTTAAAGAGGTTTGCTTCAATCTCCCACACTGTTGCTTCTTCTTATTCATTGTTTTATATACTTTTTCCAAAGAGATAATTGAACCATGACTTTTGTGTTTGCAGGGAAAGAGTGGTGTGTCTCTCAAGGACACCACCTTGTTCGGTCTTTCATTGTCAGAACCTATCAAAGCTAACTTCGGCTCTTCTGCATTGAGGTGCAAGGTAAGTTAAACTAAAGCTTTCTGTCTTCTTCTTAATTCATCATTAAGCTGTTTCTTACTTATCTCTGAGTATATCAAGTTATTTTACTTTATTTCCTTTCAGAAGGATTTTATGTTTAGCAAATTGTACTAATCATTGTGAGGTTTTTTGATATTGATACTAACCTTTCAGAAGGAATACATGGTGTAATGTGTTTCTTGGATAGCAGAGGTTGTCACTGTAATATAAAACTATAAGTATACAAGGAGCATCGGTGTAATGTTTTTCAAACAATTAAAGAGGTTAATGTAAGGATAAAAAAGATAAGGGTATTGGAGCAAATTTAATGAAACCTTAGGAGGTGTTTAGTATAATTTGCTCTTTATGTTTTTTGAAAATCCAATAACTAAGGTTTCTCATGTAAAATGGCCAAAATAATATACCAAGTACATTCTAGTTAATATGTGATTATATTTTTTGGAACACTAGAATTTATAATCCTTTAGCATCTAATATGTGATTATACTGGTCGAAAGTGGGTTTTTGATCTTTATTCTTGAATCAATTCAAAGTTTAACAACAAACAAGAAACAAAGTACTGCGTAATCCCCCACACCCTCCAAAAGAAAAAAAGGTTTCAGACTTTCAGGGGTCATTATCTAATTTGTTTTGTTTTCCGCTCTCTATCAGAGGGAATTCCAACAAAAGCTCGGTGCTGTGAGGGCCGAGACAGTGGCTACAGCCTCTCCAGCAGTTACCAAGTCTACACCAGAAGGCAAGAAAACATTGAGGAAGGGCAGTGTTGTGATAACTGGAGCTTCCTCTGGACTAGGCCTGGCCACTGCTAAGGCTTTGGCTGAGACGGGAAAATGGCATGTAATAATGGCCTGCAGGGATTACCTCAAAGCTGCAAGAGCTGCAAAATCCGCTGGCATGGCTAAGGAAAACTACACCATTATGCACTTGGACCTTGCCTCGCTCGACAGCGTCCGCCAATTTGTTGATAACTTCAGAAGATCAGAAAGGCCGCTAGATGTGCTGGTTTGCAATGCTGCTGTTTACTTGCCAACTGCTAAGGAACCTACCTTCACTGCTGAGGGCTTTGAACTTAGTGTTGGGACAAACCATCTGGGGCATTTCCTCCTCTCGCGCATGTTGCTTGAGGACTTGGGAAAATCTGATTACCCTTCAAAGCGCTTGATCATCGTTGGTTCAATAACAGGTCTAGTTCATTAGCATGTTTATTGTGAGTTCCAGTTCTTATCACACCTATTATTTGGTTGCATTTCTTATGCTGATTGTGTGTATTCAACAGGGAACACAAACACATTGGCTGGTAATGTACCTCCCAAGGCTAACCTCGGTGACTTGAGGGGACTTCAGGGTGGTTTGAATGGGCTAAACAGCTCAGCCATGATTGATGGTGGAGACTTCGATGGTGCCAAGGCATACAAGGACAGCAAAGTCTGCAATATGCTCACCATGCAAGAATTCCACAGACGATTCCACGAGGAAACTGGAATCACATTTGCTTCTCTTTACCCCGGTTGCATTGCCACAACAGGCTTGTTCAGAGAGCACATTCCCTTGTTCAGAACTCTGTTCCCTCCATTCCAGAAGTACATAACCAAAGGCTATGTCTCAGAAGATGAAGCAGGAAAGAGACTTGCTCAGGTAATATCAATAATCCTCTAGGGAAGATAATGATTACAAGAGCATGAAGTTTTCAAATATCTTTATTTCTCATGTGTGGTTGTCTTTTATATAGGTTGTGAGTGATCCAAGCCTAACAAAATCTGGTGTTTACTGGAGCTGGAACAAAGCATCAGCTTCGTTTGAAAACCAGTTGTCTCAGGAGGCCAGTGATGCAGAGAAGGCTCGTAAGGTCTGGGAGATTAGTGAGAAACTTGTTGGTTTGGCCTAAGTGGGAGGAGCCTCTAACATCCCATGTTGTTCTAGAGACGTTGCACTTGCATGGAGGAAGAAAATGACGTCTCAAAAGAGTGGATATAATATCCTATCATTTTGAATGTATTGATGTTGTTTTGTTAGCTAGGAGCTTCTTTGCTTTGATGTAAGGTGTCAATGGCTTTTTGTGAATCAAGACTCAATAAAATCATTCGGCCATGTGGGTGTGGTGAAGTTGCTCATAAACTTTCTGAAACAACTGTGCATAGTAAACTATAAATTGTGGTATGGGGCTCTTTAGTTTTTCGCTAATAGTCATTTTTAAGTGAACTTCAGATCAAATGGTTGAATCAAAGATCTTGCTTCGTAAAAGACCAATTGCACATGCAATATGCAGGGATAACCAGGATCTTCTCAGAGCTTAAAAATATGTGAAAAATTCAGGATATATATTTTTTATTATATATTTAATCATATAAATCTCATTCTTAATTATTTTTCACTTTGTGATCGTATCGATAGTTTTAATTTCATTTAGGAAAACATTGTTTTTTTTTTTTTTTAATTCTCTCAAGAAGTTATTAAAAATTAACTTTTTTGTTAACCTCTCGATATAAGCTAATCAAACATTTTTTAAAGCAGGCACCATGCATGATGCATCACAGTTCACTTCTATACATATATCAAATTACATTATACAGCCACATTTGCAAGAGTTTCAGTTTTTTCTCGTACACATTTCGTCAGAATGCATCATGTCCTTGTCAAGCCTAAAAGTAATTTATTTGGTTCTTTCTTGAGGAGGCAGTTTTTTCCTTTTTTTTGAGATATAGATATGCATCATGTATCAAACGACTCAAAGTTCATAGCCTGGGAACTTTGCCATTTGTGGATCAACCATGTCTATACAAGTATATGCCATTCCTCCAAGACCTTCAAATAAGGAATAGGGGCGATCTCCTCCATGCATTTTTCCTTCTGAGATCAGATTTTGTGCCCTATCAAGTAGGAAACAAGTAAATGCTTTGGCCCTGTACAAGTACTCCTCATTTCCTGTCATTCTGTAAAGAGAAAGAAAGACATAGGTGTTCCCACTGATGCCGTGACAGATCCCAACTCGTTTAAGCAGACCCCTCTTCCATACTACTTCCCCTGCATCTACAGCTGCTTGCTTAAACTCCTTGTCCCCAAAAACCTAATGGTAATGGCAAAGAATATAGTCATGAGATGTGAACATGTGTTTGATAATTAGGCTAAGAAAATATTGCATAATTTCTGCAGTTTAAAACATAAGAAAACCAGAAGTAAAATTTAGTTTCATGTTTGTACTCATTACTCAGAAGTGTGACAACTGACAAGGGAAAGGAATATGACATTTGCTGGAAATAAACCTGTTTCAAAAATGAATTACTAAATACCAACTGAATTGCCTATATAACTTTTCAGTTTCAGTAACGCCATCATTAGTGTGTTTGGAGACGTGTTTAATACATTTTGTAACAGAGAAACCATGTCAAAATGGAAGCAAGACAAAGTTACTGTTGGTAGCTTCTGCTTGAAGCACATCAGGTTTCGATAAACATAAATCCAAACATGCAGTTAGTCATCCTTTTTAATTGACACAGTAAACTAGAAATGTATTGCAACCAAATTCATGCAAATTCTTAATTTATCGGTTCCTTTACAACCTATAAGACTCTGCAGGCAGTTTGCATTGAATTTGGTAACTAAGGAAAAAATTACCTCAGCTGCCTTTACAAGAGTAAGAGTGAGTCCAGGAGCACCATGACACCAATGCACAAGACGGTCATTTTCACTTCCTTCACTGGAGGGATAATTGCCACTAGGGAGATGATTGTTAATCATGTATCTTAGCGTACCCTTGACATCTTCCACCTCATCTGGCTTGAGTTCCATGTCCATCAAAGCATGCATAATTCCTGCAAGTCCATGAGCAGCACCCCAGTATTTCTTCCCATGCCATTCATACATCAGAGGACATCTTCCCTTGCGACCTAAGTGTCTGCCAGCCATAATAACTTCATCCACAATTGATCTCTATAGAAGTTAAAAACCCATTTTGTCAAAAATAGTAAAACATGCCATGAGACTCATCACGAAAACATATGCCTTACCATGTGGGTAGTAGGTATTGTGTTGTTACCAATGTGCTTGTTTAAGAATGAACAAGCCCATAAGTAACCTGCTCTGCCATACAATAGCTCATAAGGAGAATCGCGAGGTATCACAATCTGTTCTAAGCAAAGGCACAAATATGAAAGCAGTTAAACAACTGGATTTCATGTGTAAATTGGAATTATCACAAGGATAAAAAATGAATAAAACAAAACACCTCTTTGAATTGCCTCAGGTAATAGTCAAGTAATCTTTCATCACCAGTATGCTTAGCTATCACAGCACCAAGAGCACAAACACCAGCACGCCCACAGATAAATGTCACTTTGCTGCAACTCAATTAATCCAAAATAAGTTCATTTTCAAGTTGCAACACTGGGCCAGAACCAGTGTTATTAAACAGTAGATGGCAGCTCAAGTCAACAAGCCAAAGTAGAATAAATAAAGCTGAACTAATAACACACAAAAAAAAAATTCACCAAAATGTACATAGACACACACAAAATGTATACTAGTAAACTGCAAAGTAGAATAAATAAAGCTGAACTAATAAAACATATTTTAAGAACAATAAACTAGAAACCTATAAAATTCACCAAAAGCATTTCAAATTGAAACTGCAACTGTTTAGTTTAGGTTTTTCCAAATACTATTTTGTAGTTCTGCTTCAATTAAACCCAAGACATAAACACTAGTCGAAATACCACTGAGTGCGTAGTTGGGTAGATCAACTTGCAATTGCGTTAAATATTCAAAAGGAGTTTTGTCACTTACAGTAGTGTCCTGCCTAACTCTCGAGCATAATTATCTTACGATGAGAATACTAATGGTCTCGTGCAAAAAAAAAAAAAAAAAAAAAAAAAAAAAAAAAACACGAGTGGAAATTTCTCGATTGCATGACCAGACAACATAAGATTTTAACTAATAAGTAAGCTAACATCCAAGTAACGCTATTGGGCTTCAATCCAACCATTCAGAGCAAGCAATCCTTAACAACTAAATTAAAAATAAAAATCCTATTTTTAAACATTTTAAAATTTAAACCAACCCTTTATAATGGCTAAGTCCTATAAGTTATAATAACCTCTGATTCACGAACAGAGATTACCCAGAATCTGCTGAAGCAGAATCACAAGCTTTAACAATCTCTGAGCACAAGTTAAGTTCATTCCCGTCCTTGGTTACTTGGTAGGCCTTGAAAAGCAGGTATGCTGTCCCAAGAGACCCCGTGTAAAGGCTATAGTCCTTCACACGCCTCCCACGTGACCCCCATGTCTCCCTCACCACCTGAAGAAGAATTAGAGATAACAAAGCACAAACACGTAAACACACACTGACCCACCATAGCAAACTCGCGAAAGTTACTAACTTGAGCCTACCCAAAAACGAAGAACGTAAATTGAAAGAAACCCAGAAATTCGAACACCAAAAAAATGAAGTTTATGAGTACCGATTGTTTGAGGTGAAATGCAGATTCTTGGAACTTTGTGGAGAGGGTTTGGTAAGGGAGAGAGAGAAGGGCAGTGAGAGAGTCTGGTGATGGAGTTTGGTCTGTGGTCTCTGCCACGAAGCGTGGCAGCTCGTTCGGAAAGAAGCGATCGGCCATCTGCGGCAAACGGCGTAAAATGCAGAGTAGAATTTGCTGGAAAATCCACACATAATATCGAGCGTTTTTGTATTGAAGTTAAAAACATTGCACACGTGTTTAATGTAAATTTAATAGATAAAGTAACGTGTAAACAAAAGTAAGAGTGCTCATCCTTTAACAAAAATGCTTTTATCTAAAAATCAAACATGCATGGCTTAAATTTAATTATTTATCTTGTTAAAATTTTCCAAAAAAAATTGACAAAATTAAATTATCATTCTTAAAGTAAGCTAATCTAATTAACCATCCTGAATCAAATTTGGTAGGAGGTTGCTTCAGTTTAATAATTAGAATTTTCAAGATGAAGTCCTAGGCCGGCCTCTTAAAAGTTAAAAGGTACTTAATCAGTTAATTTATAAACTGGTTTAAATTATATTTTTAACTGATTGAAAGTTTATTTTATTAATTGAAAAGTTTATTTAATGAAAAATCAAATTATTATCTTTTAATTAAAAGTTAAAACTATTAAATTAGGCTACTAAATTAAAAGTACGTTAATTGTTAAATTATTGGATAAATAAACTTAATCGCACATTTTATTGTAATTTTTCAAATTTTACCATTTTGCAAATTCTATCATTCTGTTAATCCTTTGTTTAATGCCTAACTAAAAGATGACCAGAAGTGAATGAGTTGGCGCCTGCAAGAGTGCAAGTCTTGTTGCAATAAATAAAATTAAGGATCAAATGTTTTTTATACTTGAAAAATAGATCACAGCTTATTATCTAAAATTAACTTTGGATCATTTACATTTGTGTCAAAAAATAATTATGTTTCAATATAGTATTTACGACGAAGGCTAGGGTACGAAAGTGTAACTCGTACATAACTTACGAAATACGTTCATAGCAGTTAGATCAAAATTATGAGATTGATTTTAAAATGGGAAATCGGCTTGTAACCGCGTATGATTTTTCTTTTTTCTATGTTTACCCTTGTTGCTAAGCACCCCGTGTTGTCCTGGGCTCCCCGCTGCATTTTGCCTGCGTCAATGAATGTGACAGCCATGAGAAGACAACGCTTCTGTCAATGACCATGATATAGCTTGTTAATATATTCATAATAATAAACAATTGTATATATGTTAAATATATATATATATATATATATACTAGTAAATAAATTTAATTAATTTAACAATAAAAACAACCATTTAATTTATTTCTTTTGTTTTTATAATATTTAATACTTATACTTAATAATTGACTTGACTCAAATTTTTTAAATAATTTTCTTAGTTAAACAGGTTAAATTACAAATCTTTAAATTAAAAATATCTATTAACTTGCATATTTTTTTATTTAGTAACAAAATATTTTAATAAGATATTATTATTAATATGATATGTTATATTATAATTATTTTAATTAAATTATAAATTATGTTAGTAGTTTGACTATTAGAATCATTTTAATGTTTAAAATATTTTAATTTCTATAAATATAGACAAGGAATAAAAATTAGAGTTATTTTTTTTTTGAGCTTAAAAGATTTAAGTAGATAGTAACTCATCTTCACGATAAA
>PYAF01005245.1:1483336-1507149 GCA_007407185.1 Glycine tomentella | reverse complement strand
AAAACTTTACTAATTTTTTAATTTAAGCTATTGATTTTTTCTACTTTAAAAAACATACCAATTGTTTAATTAAATATCCTCATTTTGTTTAAGTTTTAAAAACTCTACCAATTTATAAACTTATACCGTCTATTTTTCTATTTTAAAAAATCTATCAACTTGTTAGTTCAAGGGTTCTTTTTTAAAAATTTGAAAATCTATCAATGTGTTTATTAAGTTTTGAAGACTATTTTTTTTCTTTTTTAGTATTTATTGTGTCAATGTCTACTCAAACTAGATTACACACTATCTATGTAAGTGTGTTATCTATCTATCAATACTTTTATTTTGACTAAAAATATTAATTCCTCTTTATATTTGTCATGAAGATGAGTTACTATCTACTTAAATCTTTTAAGCTCCAAAAATAATAACTCTATTTTTTGTTCCATGTCTATATTTATAGAAATTAAAATATTTTAAACATTAAAATGATTCTAATAGTCAAACTACTAAAATAATTTATAATTTAATTAAAATAATTATAATATAACATATCATATTAATAATAATATTTTATTAAAATATTTTGTTACTAAATAAAAAAAATATACAAGTTAATAGATATTTTTAATTTAAAGATTTGTAATTTAACCTGTTTAACTAAGAAAATTATTTAAAAAATTTGAGTCAATTCAATTATTAAGTATAAGTATTAAATATTATAAAAATAAAAGAATTAAATTAAATGGTTGTTTCTATTGTTAAATTAATTAAATTTATTTATAAGTATATATATATATATTTAACATATATACAATTGTTTATTATTATGAATATATTAGCAAGCTATATCATGGCCATTGACTGGAGCGTTGTCTTCTCATGGCTGTCACATTCACTGACGCAGACAAAATGGCAAAATGCAATGCAGCATGGAGCCAAGGACAACACGGGGTGCTTAGCAACAAGGGTAAATATAGAAAAAAAGAAAAATCATACACGGTTACAAGACGATTTCCCATTTTAAAATCGATCTCATAATTTTGATCTAACAGCTATAAACGTATTTCGTAAGTTACGCACGAGTTACACTTTCATACCCAAACCTTCGTCAGTATTTACCTTTTAAGTAATACAGATAAAATATCACATCATCAACTCTAATTAATGACACGAATCATAAATTCATAATTTTCACATCTCACTCAACTCTTTTCTTTCCCCCCTCGTCAATCCCATTCCGGCGCCTCCACTCTCCACCGCAGTCGTCATTACCATCACCGCCAACAGCATCCCACCACCACCTCCCTCTCTCATCCACCTCTCCACATGCTTATGGAACACACCACTATCAACCCTTACATCGTACCACGCATACGGATCATTAGACACACGAGTTTCCAAAGAAAATCCAACAGATGCATACCTCTGATGTGTATCAACACGAGGCTCTGGAACCAGAATTGACGGAGAACGCTCTCCATACATGGTCGTCTTGGACTGTAGCAAAACATTTATTGTGCCACCGAAATGTTAAAAATGATATTGCCTTGCAAATTTAAACGGTTCAATTTCAGCAAAGAACATGGAAATTTATTGTCACATTGTGAAATTGCAGAGCACGAAACGAGAGTGAAAATGCGCTAATGGAATCGGAACAAATTGAAATTGAATATCGAATTGATTCGAAGGTTACCTAGTGAGGGAACGACCGTTTGCGCGAAGAGATTGAGAAAGAGAAATTGTGAAGATGCGAAGCTGTAATCGCGATCAATGAGAATGTGGTCTCAATCTCGTAGTGGAGGAGCACGAAGTGAACTCGATCTAGTCATGGGAAAGTTACATTTTTAAAACAAAATTATTAGTCAATAAAATATAATAATAAAATTTTAAATAAGTTAAATAATAAATAATGACATAATTTCAATTTATTGATATATTAAGTGATTAGATTTGATGACCTGATAATATTTTATTATATCATCATTTAATAGAATAAGACTAATTGTATATATTCCATTAAAACATAATTTTTTAAATATGTAAATGACAAAAAGTAAATTTTAGATAGTAATTTAAAAATGACATATTTTTCACTTATGAAAAATATATTTAAGTCTAAAATTAAAATTATGAAAATATAATTAAAAAAAACTGAAAATTAAGAAGCTATTTGTTTTTTCAGAACATCTTCTCCAACATGTACGTCTTGTGAAGCATCATCTTCTTTGTTATTCTTTGCGTTCGTCGTCCCTATCAAAGGTAAGGAGGAAGTTGTTTCTTACAAACCGTCAATGGATTGCGAGAGCGAAATATCAGAAATTTCTTTCTCTGCCTATTCGAGATTGCAAAGAAGGCTGCAATTTTGTTGTGGGGCTAAAGCTCTGTTGCTAACATTGTGGTCGAACAATAACCTTCGTCGCCGATTTTACGGATCTGGGTCGTATCAGGTAACCTTGTTTAATAACTTTATGTTAAAATGATTGGTAAATAAGAAAATAATTGTTTCTTTACCAAACTCAACGCCGTTCAACTTCCGTTCACATTGCACACCTATCAACGAATGTGTGTTGAATTGCATAAGGTTAAACCAAGGCAAAAGAAACAAACGACGTTGTTTCTTCTACTTTTAGCACACCCAATTTTAAACAAAACGACAATGTCTTCTTAGTTTATTATTTTTTATAAAACAAATTTATTAATTTTATAACTATAAGTATTGCAACGTGGCAAGCATGTGCCAACTCACTCACGGTGCATCATTCTTCCTTTAGAAATTAATAAATAAACAAAATATTAACAGAAGGGTAAAATTAGCGACATTGAAATAGTTGGATAGTAACATTTGTGAAAAATAAAATTCGATGATAAAAATTATAAAATTACAAAAGTTCAGTTATAAAATGTGAAATTAAGTCTAAATGTAAAAGACGTACTTTAAAGATATACTTATATGTATTTATTTTATACATAAAATATGATTTTTAAACAAAATATTTTAATAAAAATTAAAAAAAATAGTAGAAATAATGTAGCAAGAAAAATACTTATTTGTTGTATGTACTGCTTCCATATTCTTGCTAGCATTCCTAGTGCAGTGGTGGCAGTTCATATGACTACTTATGTATCTTTCTTTTTTCTATTTCATGTGCCCAATATTTCTAGGTAGACTTTAATTATTTATTTCGGTTCACATGGGAATTTAGAAGAATAAAATATGTTTTTTTTTCTTAAATATGAAAATGTTTGAAATTTGTTTTAGTAAAAAAAATTTAATATATTTTTCATCCTTACAAAATTAAAATGTGTTATTTTTTATTTATATAAGAAGACTTAGGTGAAAAAAAGGACATATTTTACATTAGTTATATATAAATTGATGTAAAAAGTCATTATTATCGTCAAATTTATCCAAGCAAAAAAAAAATATTTTAATTTTGTGAAGACAAAAATCATATTTTACCCAATTTAAAATTAAGACAAATGTAGTTATCATACTGTTTTTTTTTATTGAATTTGTTAATATGTCGTTAAGCTAGCTGAAGCACTTCTGTTTGACATCATGACTGCAATAACTCAAGTCTCTGAATGTTTGGTATCATGTCTATCTGTTATTGACGTGCAAGTAATAATGCTTTTACGTTATTTTAGCCCATTTGACGTGATTTTGTATGAAAACGTGGATCACCAAAGTAAATACAATTCCTATGACCTACTTAGTGCATCTTAATTCATGTATAACGTAGGACCTCTTCTTCAGGTATAAAACACTGCAACAGACAAGTTCTTGACTTGAACCGTGTTAATCTCTCTCACTCACAAGCACCATGATCAACAGATTAACATGTCTGAAAAAGCACTTCAATATGTACTATGCCGGAAAGGGAAACAGGAAAACAACACAAGCAAGCAGAAAACAAAACAAATTCAGAAGGGTAAGTTAGGAAAGGAGCATACATAGATGACATTTTTTTTATTTTACATTATCCTAAGGTTTTATTTTTAAGCTAATGTTGGTCCCATTCCATCCAATTGGATTGACTTCCCACTCGAGGAATGCTATTGACTCTGGCGAACTTATCAACTTTGAAGTTGGCCCCACACATGGCCCCTTCACTGTCCACTCTTGGCATTGCCTTCAACTTGTTCATTGGATGCTCAAAGCTCATCAGACCTCCTTCACTGTGAAACATACACCCTGCATCATTCCACCACCACCATGTCATGGATCTCATAAGTAATACTATTAGTCCACTACTTTTCCTTCAATATATATCAAAGGATTGTGCTTCTATTTTTATTGAAATTTCATACTAGCCTCTTAATTAATGTAATTTCAATAACTTAAACAGTTAGCTGAATTTGGTCTCTCATTTTTTCAGGCATATTTGATTTTTCACTATTTTAATTGTACAACTTTGATCGATCTACATTCAATATTTAACAAAAATATTGTCATGTCATTGTCACTTTAACATTTTTTATTAAATGTCAAATCAACGAATATACCAAAACTACACAAATAATATAGTGAGGGGAGCAAATTTGAAAAGAAAAAAAGTAGATGAACCAAATTTACAAAATGACGATAATAAAAGACAAAAACTGCAATTAAGCCTAAATTGTTTTTCAAGATAAGAAACCAATGAGTGTTGGCTCAAAAGATACCTGTTGGAAAGGGAGCAAAGGATTTGGCACAACCCTCTTTTATCACTTCTAGATCATCAGAGATCACCACAGATCCATCAGCTGCAATACCCCAATACAGCTTCACTCCTCCATCAGAACCCTGCAAACCATGATCATCTTTGTTAAATGCCCTTGAATAACTAAAATATGGCCAAAACAAACATGGTAGATTAGCATACCAGTGCTGCAAAGACACTGCCAACTTTGCTGTCATAGACAACAAAGGCAAAACTGCCATCAAGCTCCTTGACAACTTGATCTGCAGGGTATGGACCCCGGTCACGAAGTGTCTTATAAGCTTCAATCACAAACATGGCCTCATCAGTACTCTTTGACAATCCATATTGCTTGTTGAGTAGGGACAAGTTGTTCAAGCTCCCCAAGAAGAGACAATATATGTCATCGATCCCACAAAACAACCTGCAATTGTAAGAAGCCAAATTGAGTTTTCTTTCTATACCTACCATGATTTAACAATTAACACTAATCTCATACTTACACAGTTACACCTTATTTATTTGCAAAATTACACCTACCTTTACTTCACCATATGCTTAAGTACCCTTAATAATAAAGCAATAAAAGTAGGTGTGGGTAACATCAAAATTAAGTGTAGAAATCATTGATCTACAGCAAGAGAATGTTACATAACCTTTGATGACGAGAGAAAGATTGATCAGGACGGACATAAGCTAGAACAGCAGCATCACCAAAGCTCATAGAGCAAGTGTTGTGAGGATGGTGGGAAAGGAAATCTTTGAGAGTTTCCTCAGGAACCTTAGGCTTCTTGGAACCTTTGTAAGATGCAGGGCTGTTGAGCTCTTCAGGGGGATGAGCAAAAGCTTTGTGGAATATGGCCAACATTTTGATTAATTATGGACCAATCTCTTAGCCTCACTATAGTTGCATAAGAAGTATTCAAGTAAAAAAAGGAAAGCAGGGATTCTCAGGAAGGGCCATTGTGATATTTATAGATAGTCTTACCTGCTACCTAGTACCTACCCCTATGTTGGGAATGGTTAAAGTGGCCTTGTTCCAAGTTGTGGACGTGTGTCCTAGTTTGATGGATAAGTACCAAATTCCAAGAGCTAGTCTCTTAATCTTATCCTGGGAAGTATTTTTTTCATTTTAATTAATATATAAGTATCACCTTAATTGTAATATTAGCAATATAATTAAACTTACAAGATGTGAAATGTTTTGGTTTAGTACTTATTTGAAGTTAGTCTTTTAAATAAAGGCTAAATCAATTTTTTGATCTTTTATTTTATTTATTTTGGTCTTTCGTTTTTTTTTTTAAATTTATTTTGATCTTTTATTTTTTTAAAATTAATTCAAATTAGTCTTTGGTCAAATTTGACACCATTAATTGTATTTTGGTATTAACAGTTTTTAACAGCTACAAAATACATTTCTCTCATATGTTTCTCAACCTCCTCTTCATGACGGTTTTGCCACCGCAGTTCTCCTTTTGCGTATAAGAACAACTTTGACGGTGGAGTGAACATGAAAAGAATGAGCATGAGGACGAAATATATTTTAGTATTTTAAGAAAATAAATTTTGATTCTTGGACTAAAATACCCTATTTAAAAAAATATTATTAGAAAATAGGATAGTGAACCATGACAAGAATTCAGTCGAATACAATAACACATTTAGTCATTCAGAATAAGAAAAATAATTTTCTCTAAAAACGTATTAGAATTTATCTCTTTTTTCTGTTTGTTTCTTAAGACAGTTTCGGCCCCATGTGGTCACTGTCATCCTTCCCAAAAGCCCACGTTATTTGCTATTACAATGGGAGATTGGAAGCAGTTTCCCTTGTTTGGACAGCAAAGTCACTTATTGTAAGCAATATGGCCAAGGTAATTATTCTTTAAGCCTTCAACTTGGAATTTTCTTTTCTTAATTTTTTTTCTCTGTTTCTTTTTTGCCTTTCTTATGCTTTTGCTTTAAAAGCAGAATGCAATTGCGTGTGGTAACTGGCTAATACGACCTTTCAAAATAGGACAACATAGTTAGCAATAGACGTGACAGGATATTAAATGATTAAGAGGGTTAAACTTAAATTATCAGTTTGAACTAGTAAATAATTTTAATCAACTAGTGAAAATGAAAAGCACTTGGATAAACTTTGCAAGGTGACATAAATAAAAATATATTCGGATATATCTTAGGTCATCACGTAGAGAGACAATTGTGACACAAAAGTCAGCAAAGCCACTGTAGTTGCGACAACCTGTGGATTTGTAAACTATATGTTACGTTCTAATCTTTTTCTTTATCTTCTGCGAGCTTTAAATTGTCA
This sequence comes from Glycine tomentella, assembly GCA_007407185.1. NCBI lineage: Eukaryota > Viridiplantae > Streptophyta > Magnoliopsida > Fabales > Fabaceae > Glycine > Glycine tomentella. The sequence goes on along the minus strand of PYAF01005245.1, from coordinate 1,500,168 downwards.
CAGGGAAAATAGCTCAGAGGTACCTTTTTCTTTTCTCATGGGTGGACACCACACCTAATGATTAATTCTGGGTAAGGTCTAGCCTCCATTCAATGGTTCTATTGAATAAGATTCCCAGGCTTTCCCAAGGTTTTCTGATTTAAAAAGAGGAAAGGTTTTGAATTCATCCAAAAAATTCAGCTTCACCTAAATATAATATTTTATTCACTACAAAATCACATGATATTGGTTATGCATTAATTTTGCCTAGTATAATTTAAATCTAATAAAAATTAAATTAAAGAGTATGTTTTTTTTCTCAAATTTAGATCACTTTTGTTTTTACTTCCCAAAAATTAATTTATTCTTTTAGTCTCAAGATTTCAAAAATTGGATTTTTTAACACCTCTATAGATGTCGCTAACCAACTTATGGTATATTTTTTAGTAGTTTTAGATACCTAGTGTGAAAAAAATAAAAAAAGAAAATGTATCACAAATGAATGATAAACACTCTTATAGTCTTATGCGTCTGTCTTAAAGGAAGTGTTTGATAGGGGGAAAATTTTAAGTTTTATGGAAATTTTGGATTCAGAATTTTAGTTTCCCAATTTAGTATCCGTTTTTTTAAAATAAGATTCTTGAGAAATAATGTTTCTTGGGAATATTTTTTTATAAGTTTCCACAAAAAAAATTATGTGAGAGTTGAGAATATTATTTTCTCGAGTTTAATTTATTTTATTACATTAGAATATCATGTTACTCTTATTAATGTGAAAAATAAATAGTAAGAATAATAAGTAGCTCTTCAATTCCTAGAAAACTTATTTAAATATTTTCGATTACCAACTAAACAAATTTTACTCGTTCCCATGAAACATGATTTCCAGGATTCATGATTCCTGGACATGAAAAAACTTCTTCCCTGCTAAATGCCCCCTAAAAGAGAATTATCCATAAAATTTTATACATTCTCTTAAATTAAGATTAAAATTTTTAAAATTTCTTCTGGAAAATTATGAATTTCCACTTATTTGGATGATGTGGTTAACTCATGCAAAAGGAGTTAACGGGAAAAAAGTAAAAAAAAAATATAAAATAGAAATAGAACAGAGAATGTGTAAATATATTTTCGGACCATAGTGTCATAGTGCATTAGTGTTTTTGGTAATCATATTATTGATATGGAATATTTATTGACTTTATTGATGACTAATTTTTATTGAAAAACTTGATTGACCACCTTTAGTGGATGATAATATAAAGAATAAAAAGGAAGGTGTGATTAGCATCACCCAAACTATAAAGGTTAACATATTATGAATAAGCCCAATGTAATACATAGAAGGCCCACCATATGTGTGTGTTTCTATCTTACTCTGCTATCTTAACCCATTATGATCAACTTAGTGGTGGAAGAGTTGGATAGCTTACATGAGTTTTAGATTCGAACTTCATGGTTTGGTGGTAACGATAGAAGAGATGGAGGGATAAGTCATGGGTTTGAAACTCTTTCCTCACAAAAACTGATAAACTAACAATTACCATTTGTCAATAAAAAAATATTTTAACCTCATTGTCATCACTGTACAAAAAAGGGAAAAAAAAGCTTACTATCATACCTTTGAAATTTTTTTTAAAAAAAATTATTATGCAATAAAAAAGATGGCTCTATTAAATCCAGTTTATAACTAGCAAACTAGGCGGGCCATTTAGCCCAGTCTCTATGTTTGGGTCTAATATTTTATTGGCCTAGTCCAGTTTAATATGGATAATTGGGTTGGTCAGTCCAATGGCTTGCCAATATTTTTTTAAAAAAATATTAAAATTAATTCTTTAAAATATTAATATCACGATGTTACTTTAAATTGTAAATTAGGAGTGGATATATTTAATTTATTTGTTCACCTTTTAAATAAAACTCAATTTAAAGGAGTCCTACAGACTTTACAATGATTTCAGTAATGCATGTAATTCATACAATACAAGTCTCGTATAACAAGGCCATACTTATTATTAAAAAAAAAATCTATTTGCACACTTGCACTACATTTTTATATAATAAAGAGAGAAGTACACAGATAAAAAAAATTATGAAATAAGATAATTAATAGAAATACATAAAAATAGTATTATAAAAATATTAACTAAAGAATATAATTGTTATTAAATATATGGATAGAGTGTACCTACCAAGGACACCTAGCCCTTTGGGAAAGTATAACTAAATTAATTATTGGATGTATACATCGGAACCAACCATTTTAAGTGAATAAATACAGAATAACTCACTCACAAGTTTGGTGTTAGATTAGGAACCCGTATTCTTGATGCATGATCAATTATGAGTGAAATCTAAAGTAAACTTTAAAACAAATTTGATTATAAACAAGAGTTATAATAGGTCTTTTGTTAAAATATGTAATATTTTTGTCAATATATAAAATATTTTTTGTTTTATAAAAATTAATAATTTTTTTGTTAAACATAAAATTTAAGTTTTAGTCATTTTATTCTTTAGTCAGCATTATAATATCTCTACAAAATAAATCTATCAAGGTATGAATGAATCACGTGGGGAATTTTTGATCCCCATAATAAAAAATAAAATAAACATTTATCCAAATAATACAATTCAACTATTATTTATATTTATGATATAAATTACTGTTTATAAGTGAGAAATTGGTTTCTCCCAAAATGATTTCTCACCTCTCTTTTATTAATCGTGGTAAATTGTATATTCATACTTTCAGTTCAAAATTCATTTCCCCCTATCTGCTCTCACTTCTCTATCTTCTTTCCCCTTTCCTTTACTTACTTGCGGTGAAACAACCACTATGATTGCCTTTGATCATACCGTTACCTATGCCTATATTCATATCTTCGAGTAGCAGATCCAGAGTGAGTAGTTGCTTCAGTAGAGCCGGTTGATTCCGGCGATTCTATTGATGAAAGCAGTCAATGAAGAAAGACATGGTTGAGTCAGTCGACCAAGCAGTAGATTCTGTCAATTCAGCAATAGTAGATCTAGAACCAGGTAAAGGTTGTCGCGGCACCTGTAGTAGGACAGAGGACTTATCGCGATGCTCGCAGACCAATTTATGATGTCTAATTCCTAGAAAACCGATTTCACACCATGTTATTGTTTTATTTAGCGTCGACCAAACTCATGCTAAATACATATTTAATGATTAGTTCACAAGCATGATAGAGGATGTTTGAAATCAAAATAGTATCGTACAGAAAGAGTCTAATGTCGGGCAAGTCAATGCAAAATACTTATATTAATTTATTTAAAAATAGAGTATTTTTTCATTGATATGTAATTTGTTAATCTTTATTTTAGTTTTTTTTAAGATTATAAAACATAAGTATAAAAATAAAGAGTATATTATAATTACATAATTTACAATGAAATACAATTATATAGTAAAAGATTAAGCCTTAGCTTAGTCGACGCTAAATTGAATAAAATTGTACTTGTAAATCTAGTAATTAAATATGTATTTAGTGTCAGCTTGATCGACCTTAAGTAAAAAAATAACACATTATGAAATCGGTTTTTCGAAAACCAATTTTACAATATAAAAATGAATAAAATAAAATAAAAGAAAGATGATAAATCGGTTTGAGGGGAACTAATTTCTTACTTATATACAGTAATTTAATCATAAATATAAACAATAATTGACTTATATCATTTGTGTAAATATATATTTTATTTATTTTATTGGGGTAAAAAATTCATCACATGGGATTGGTTGATGACAGGCTTTTCTTGTAAATGAAAGTATTGTGTTTTAATAAGCATTTAGAGATTGAAGATTATTTAGATTCACATTGTTTATAAAAAAAAAAAGTGAAAAAGTCATCAATTAATTTGTGAAAAAGATTGCAAATAAATATAATATGTAAAACGTGTGTAGTTGAGGACATTTACAAAAGATTATTTTAATGTCGATAGTTTTATTGGTTATTGTTTTGTGTTTCATTTTCAAAACAACGTCAGAAGATATTCCCACTGATCGCCGTAAAGGACAATGGTGAGAAAAAATAAAAATTTAAATTGAAGAACAAATAAAAAAAAATTGTTGTGTATAAATAAACTATTTTTTTACCATTTTCTTTATATTTTTTGAATCAAATAAAAAATATATCGTAAGTTGTTTGTATTTTTTTTTCTTTGTTTTATTTTCTCTCATGAATAACATGTTGGGTGGGTGTCCAATGACTTCGACACGAGTCACCTTGAAGTAAATATTTTTTGTTTCTATGTCAATCTAAACATTTAGACGTGAATTTAGGTAAAGATCGCGGATTTTGTATGCAGATTCAAAAAACACAAAAGTATTCCTATGTGATATAGTGATAGTAATTTTTATATATACAAACATATAATTATTCTTCTAATTTTCATGCCCATATATACAAGGCGATTAAACAAAAACATGTAACATATAATTTAACTAACCTATTTGAGCAAAAAATTATGTTTAAGATGTAAAAATCCTAATTACTAACTTTATTTTTAAAAAAGGGCTAATTATTAACTTCTTAATAGACATGAAAAATCACATTTGGAATGTGAAATCAAACTCTCTGTCTCTTTACTTTTGAGTAATAGTCTCACGTCTTTTAATTATAGGAATATCTTATTTTCAGAAAAAATAGATTAACCTGAGAATATTTGAATTATTAATTAATATAATTAATAAAAGTTCTTTCTCTTTCCTTTTTTTTTTTTTTTTCAAATGGGAAGATTATGTATAGACGTATGAGTATAGAAATACAGGCAGTTCAATGTATTGACGTATCTCATATGCGTGCTTGATTATTGAGCATGTGAGAGATTACACAGAATGAATGACGACAACAAAATAGTAAATATAGATAAGATAAGCCAACGTTCCTTTCAGCATGCTTTCCAATTTCGTGCGTTTTACGAAAAATATAGCGGCAAATTAACCAACCTTTATTTTTTTATATAAAAACAATAAACTAAGTCATATTAAATTTTTAATAAAAAAGAAGTATTTTAAAAATCAAGGTAACATATATTTATAATTGTGTAAAGAAATTATAATTTTAAAAATTAATTTACCTATCATCGCTAAATTTCTTACAAATCTTGATACTTGCTCTCTCTTGTTTCTTTCGTTATCCGAGCTTGCATTCAATCCAAACGAGTCTCTATCAAGCTGTATCTGTGTCCATCAACATTAAACCGATATGCGGATCTGGTTTAATTGACTTATTTAAATTATATGATTTTTGTGTCGGTTATGTGTGGATATATATATCAAGGGACAAGGAAGGACCATTGGAACTTTTTTCTCTTTTGAATCATTAGAGTTTAAAAAATATTTACATATCGTTTAATTACAACAATTGTTGCATTACGTACTTTTCATACAGTGAGACTTGTCATTACATACTATATCTTGATTTTATCTTTAATAAATTTAAAACTTGAATTTTCAATACATTCTCTTACGTTTAATACTTTTGGACTTGTACGTAGACAATATATGACGAGTGAATAATTCGAAATCATATTTTGATAGAATGAATCTGATAATTATCAACTACACTAACATTTATTTACGAAAAGGAACATTGTACCAAAACTAGCATTTAAGGCCATGAGAGACGTATTTGGATCAAACACCTAGGCATGGCACAGCATCAACATTATTAATAAAGTAATAAACTAATAAGATATAAGTAACAACATGTACAAAGACAAATTATACTGTCCCAGTTCATGTTCTGATGTTCATCCTCATCCGTCAAGCCCGCAATGGCTTTTGTACTTATTTTGTTGCATGTGAAACGTACGGATAATGAATAACAGCTCATGTACATGTGCTAGTTACAGCACCCTTTCTCCCTCCTGATTCAATGCATGTGCACCTTTTCCCTCTCCCTCCCCAATAAGGACACCAAACATTTGATGTCTTTGAATATCCCATCCCTAAAAAATTGCAACGAGTTTTTAGAGGTCCACGCGTTCGGTCTGTGTTTGTTCTATGTTTAATCTTGTTTGTGCCAGCTTTTGTGATTGTACAGTACTTATTACTATTGGCAGCACGAATTCAATCATATAATGAATATCCATGCAGACCATGCCCCAACGACTGGTTATATGTTTGGTTGAACACGCGTGATTATTGATTAATCAGTAGGTGTGGATTTCACTTTATCTGAAAATTAGAAACATAAAAGTGTTTTATTTTTAAGGATGGTCCTTGGTAGTTCCCAAAATATTCTTACAAGTTTTGGTTTATTGGACTGAAAGGTTAATCATGATACTAATCATTGATTCAAAACTTAATCATATTTAAACTTTTGGTTCATTTTAAAAGATGTATTTTTTTAAAAAAAATCGAATTAAAATCTTCTCTCACAAACTCAATATTAATATGTGTTATAAACTTAACAACATTCATTAAATATATAAAAGTGATTTTAGAATGTAAAATATAGTGTCATCTATATTTTACATAATTTGTTTATTTATATTTACTATCTTTTCTTCTTTTTTCTATTCATCCAAATAACATAATTTTTTTATTTTATTTCTCTTCTATTTTTATCATTCTTACGTATTTCTTCCATATTTCACTCTAAATCCAACAAGCTATTACTCATTTGAAACGGAAGGAGTATCAAACGTATCTATTTGTCGTATAGTAGCACTCGTAAAAGAAAAAATGGTCCACTCTTGCAGTCTCGGCTGGCACATGTGAGAAGAATGTTGCATTCCTCCAACGTTAAATAGAGGATCCCGAGTCACGACAAAGCCCAAGGAAAGGTGCGAAGAAAATTCAACACCTTGTTAATGTTATCACTCATACTATGTCGTCAATAGATATGTATGAGACTCTGTTCCCTGGTGAGCGGGCGGGAGCTCGGGAGAGTCTCTCCTATGGTGGTTAAGGGGTAGCGTCTCTAGAACTTTTTTAAGGCTTTTTACTATTGTTGATCTCGTATTTTATTATTTGTAGTTTGGACTTAAACTCATAAACAACTATGATGCTTAGGGTTTCAAAACCTATATATTTCTTTATAACCTGAGTGCATTGTAAGAGTGTGTGAGGAAAATGTAGTGAATAACTGAACGTAACTCACATTGAGTGAATCAGAGTAAATTCTGTATGTTATTTTCTTTTTTCTTTTCTCTCAGTCTCCTATCTTGATTGTTGTGTGATTGTTTGACATCTAATAGTTAATAGGTGTCATTTCTTCAAATTTTTCGCTCAACAAAATACAAACATTTTTAGTGTTAGATTTTGAGTAAAGATTTTGAACTCAATATTTGATCTTCACTAGATTTTCCAATAAAGAAGATGAAGAGATTTCTAATATAGAGAATGACTTCTTGTAAAAGAACCTTCAAGATATACACATTGTTCAAAAAATAATAAAAAAAATTCCTCTCTTTCTCTTCCTTAAATCTCAAAATGAAATTTATCACTAAAAAATGAAAGAGATATTAAAAAATATTCAATCCTACCCAATACTATAGAATCAACCAACAAATGATTTAAGATTCTAATTTAAAATTTAATGCTAAAAATGCTCTAATATATTCAATTTTTTATACCTCATTACAACATAGAATCATGATATGCATGGGTTCAAGCTAGGTGGTTAGCCATCAATATCATCTCGATTGGGTCTATCTATTTTCCAACTTGTAGGTAAGTATACGTTTATTTAAATTACAATTAATTTATATCTACACTTGTTTTTATTTTTACACTATGAATATTAATTACTCATATAAGCAACTGTTCTTTTTGACTAAAATATAAACGTCGAGATAAATATGATAATTTTTTAAATAATTTAATTTTTTAGAACGATAAATTAAAGTTGGTTGAACATGTTTTTTTTCCCTATAACAATATGAATGTCATCATGACAAGTAACCACACATAATCCTATATAACAGATTATATTATAAGTTGGGACTGAAAATTAACAAGAAACGTGGATCTTAGCTGGGCTGTCGCTTAATTATTAACGCGTCATTGTTTGGAAAAATATTCCTCCTTGAACAATCTTGTTAATTCTTGAGAATTTTTTTTTACTACTACAATCTAAACATCGTGCTATATCTTATTAATGAGCGACTCACCCAATTGTGCTATATCTGAGTATGAGTATGACTGGGTGCAAACTCTTATGTATTTTGACTTGATTTGTAGTACAAGTTAATTAGGGCACGTGAGAATATTCCTGATAAAACCATAATACGTAGAGATGCTTTTGCATCTATGCGATCAGCAGTTAATCAACCTAGCGTCTTATCAAACAAAAGTCAGATAAGTGCAACAAGAAAAACAAAACAAACAAATTTGGAAAATTAAGCAAACTGTACTTTCGATTCTTTTGTGATTATGTCTTTTCCATTTATTTATTATTACCTTGCATATTTTGGCCTTAGCCGCAAAAAGAATACTATTATTTTGGCACAATTACTGTACGGATTGACTGAATAATTAGTAATATTTCAATTATTAATAATTAGTGTTTTCAAGTTGTAAATATGATTTTTTTTTTAATTGAGAATCTTTTATAGACTAACAACATTATACATTTTTTTTTTGTTAATTAATAACTGCATTAAAAAAGTTAACATTGTTAATTAGTTGTTTGTAATGGAATGGAAGAAGCAGGCTGTCAACATTGTTCCTAATAGTTGAGGTTTGCAGCAGGGTATTCATTATCACCTTGTTTGGTTTGTGCATGTGAAGAGAAGCTAGTGTTGTTTATTATTGAAAGAATTAAGGATAAAACTTATATTATGGTAATCAAAATCAGTATTTCGTCTTTTTAATTGTTATTTTTCATTTCCTAATTAAAATCAATATTAAGATAAATGTTGAATTTGGAAAAACTACACTGATTATTAATAGTTAGGATAAATCAGAACATGTTTTTATAGTATGAAAAAGTACATTTACATTAGGTGTTTGAAATTTTCAAATTTTTTCTTTTAAGTCCTTTATTTAATTTTGTTACTTTTCTTTGTTAAATGTAAGTTACTTGCTCCTATTGTAGACAATGTGACTGAGACTCAAAAGGTTAGAATCAATGCACTTGTAACTTATTGATGGGAGGATAGGAAGAATAGTGGAATATTTTTGCCATATGCTTATATTGTGTTTACACTTTTGTGGGAGGTCTAAATAAAACATAACCATTGGTAAGTATGTGTAGGATATTCGTATTCTCTCTTTTGTTTATGAGTTTGTGGTAATATAAATATCTATCTTTGTTGATTGAAAAAAAATGCACTTGTTGATTTGTTCTCATAATCAAGTTCCACCAACAACGTAACATAGATTATATGGATTTCATTGTATGTGCTTGTTTAGAAATGATAGAGGTTGTAATATGATTTATTCTATTCTTGTAGGACACACCAATTGTTAATGCTAAAAATTATGAAATTATTAATGTTGGAACAGCTTATGTAGTAAAATTTTAACGGAAAAAATTAACAAAGTTAAATAAAGGACTCAAAAAGGAGAATTTTGAAAAATTCAGAAACTAAATGCAATAAAATTATTTTTGGAGAATTATAATTAATATGGGTCAATATTTGAAGCACCAAAGTCATATTTAACTCATCTAAACCTATACGTTCATCATTGATTGATATAAAATATAAAAGTTTAATGGTCGTCTATTAACAATATAAAATAATTTTACAGTGAGTCAGTTATGAATCATTGTTGATATGATTTTTAAGATAATTATTATAAAAGTTAACAAACTTATCTTCCATGTTGGTATGTGATTCAATGATAGGATAAAATTATTTTACATTAATAATTAATACATAACCTTTTATTCACAAATTTAAAATATAAAATTTAATTAAAATATACTATAAATATGATATTTACACTATCATTTATGAAAATTGTCATGTATAAATCATAATTTCATTAAATTTTATAATAACTACGTTTAAAGTTATATTTGAGATGATTTATAATTGATCGAAATTGTAAAAAAATTTACACTCATAATGAATCAAAATTAAAATTAAAATTATAATATACTATAAAATTACTACTATCTTGATTAATAATGTTTTAAGGTTTAATGTCACTTTTTGTCCATTATATTTCACAGTTATTTTGCTTTGGTACATTAAGTTTTAAAAGTTTTATTCAGGTCCTTTATATTTTCGAAATATATTGTTTTAGTTCTTTTTTCAATTTTTTGTAGAAACATTAGAGTTATGTTAATTTTTAAATTTTAAAAAAGAACCAAAATGATATATATTGAAAATATAAATGATCAAAATGAAACTTTGAAAACTCAAAGTGAAATAATTGTGAAACATAATAGACCAAAAATAATATTAAACATTTTAAAATAATTAACTTTACATAGGGCATCCAAAAACCACCACTATTTTTATTTTATTTTAAAAAAATAAACAACTAAAAAAATCATTATCTCCTCCAACCTCTTCCAGATATGAAAAGGTAAAAAATGTAGCACCATACAGATCAAACGACCTCAAGACATAATCTCGCTACAACCATCGAAAATTCTTATACTACTCACCCGAAAACCAAAAAATTTCATACAACTATGTAATTAGAAACAAAAGCAGGGGAGATCGGAGCAAGAGTTGTCTTTGACAAAAGATAAAAACATGATACTAACTCGCCAATTAACCCAAATCTAAATGAGGAAGTCACGGTGTGACTCTTTGTGAGGTCTGTGAGCAAGACCTCCATTGTTGCGCACGATCCAACTTCTACAACTGGATTGGGCAATGACGAGCAACACAAAGAGGGGTTGACCGGTGCATTTCATTGGAAGATGATTATGACCGGTCAAACCTAATGCACAACCGAGGGGTTTTGGTCTTCTTCTTCGCCTTCGTCAACGTGCTATTGCGACAGTAACGATGAGATGGTTGTTGTCGTTAGGTGAGGCGAGAATTCTGACCACATAGGGAGGTTGCAACAGAGACAGAAGTAGAGGCGGGATAGCGGAATTTTTGGGTTGACGGTGACAGGCAGAACGGCGGAAGGAAAAGGGGATTTTACCTATTGTGATTGAGAATAATTGGTGAATGAAATTATTATTGTTATTAAATGATTAAATTGAATAATAATAATAATATGAGAGTGAAGGTTGTTGTTGTTTGTGATTTTAGATCCATCTTTTCTTCATTTATTTAATGATTTTTAATTTTTCAAATAAAAAAGATGGTGGCAATTTTTATTCATTACTATGTTAACTTAACTATTTTAAAATTTAAAACATTGGCAGACACTAATGATTCGAACAATTTTTTTAAAAAAAGAATGATACAATACATTTAAAAAACATAAAAGACCAGAATTAATTTTCTAAAACATAATTTATCCAAGCGAAACAATTGTGAAACATAATGAACCAAAAATAACATTAAACCATTTTAAAATTTAAAAGTTAATACAACACTAACATTTTTAACGAAAAATTGAAAAAAAAAAAAGAAGACTATGCATTTTGAAAATATATAGAATCAAAATAACACTTTTAAAACTTAATGTATCAAAATAAAATAATTATAAAATATAATGGACCAAAAATGACATTAACCATATTTTAATTAACCTATATCACTTCTTACTTTATCCATAATATTTGTATATGTGCTTTGTTGTGCAAATTGAAAGAAAGTGTAGTAAGTGGAAATTAATTAGTTTTTATGGAGGATTGCAAATATACTTTAAAACAACTTGCAATTGCTGAGGTTCGATCAACCTGTTCTTTGTTATGCAAATCCGTAATATTTAATAATATTTACTTTATTGTGCAAATTGCAAGAAAGTGTACTAAGTGACAATCAATCATGTTGATATAGCTAGCCATTAAAAAGTTGTTGCAGATCTGGTTTTGTTTTTTTTATTTTTACTGCAACATAATTGGTTTTGCAGATCTTGGCTTTGTTAGGTATTAGCTAGTATCCTTGTAGCAAAATAAGATTAGGTTGCATTAAAATTGCTTAAACTATTAACTTTAAGATTAAGTATGTGATTACTAGCTGATCAAAACATAGCATGTGTCATCTTCTAATTCGTTATAGTAATTTACTCATTCCATAATAATATAAGTATATAACATAATAAATTTAATTACATAACATCTATATGCAATACATAATACATATAATATAATTACCTTTATATATGTTTGATATGATAAAATAAATAAAGCGTATCCGGCTTTACCTTTTTCTTAAAATTAAGAGTATACAAATAGGTGGAGCCATCAATATAGAACATGACACAGCTTTTTCTTTCCCCTAGCCCTGGAGCATATATATGCAGACAACAAAAATGTTCTGTGAACGTCGCTTTTAATTTGGTTCATTATTTTTATTGCATCAGTAAATTTGATCAATAGTTGATTTATTATGTATGTTTGGATTGAATTGAAGTCTATTTCCATATTTTCACCTCAATTTTTTTTTAAAGGATGCATAAAAAATTAACAAAAGTGGTAGTATTATAGTAATCTAAATTTTGGTTTTGCCCTAAGACGAATTCATGTTTGAAAGGGCAGCACATTATCACCCTCACGGGTCGCGAAGAGTCAGGTTCCAACTTCCAACAAACGGCCTCCTCCAATTAAACAAGCATGACAACTACAGTGATGGGAACTGAGAAGCTGGAATATTCACCAAACACTACTGTGATATTAATTAGCTGACAAAATTATCAAATTAAAATTAGTTGGAGTAATTTGTTTGCATCTTTAATTTTCGTAGACATTTTTATAGAATTTATTTTTCATGACATTTTATGCTGAACATATTTTAAATATGATTTTTAAAATAATTATACAATAATTATTACAATAATTAATATTTATTATACATGATAATTATAACTGATAATAATATAAAAATTTACACTATTAGTATCAGTATGTTTAAATTAAATTCTTTTTATATTTTCTTTATTTTTATCACATCATTTATTATTATTTTTTCAAATAATTTTTTAGCCCCTATAAAATATATTATTTAAAGTTTTTTTAGTCTTTTATAAATTTAATTTATTTTATAATAACATTAATCAATAATGTAACATAAATATTGACGGTTCATTAACTTAATAATCATGTAATCAATGAGCGATAATCACATGTAATTATTTTTTATAAACTATATTTTTAAATCCTTCATTAATTAGTCTAAACTCTAATATTATCAACTATTTTAAATAAATAGGAATTTTTTAAAAAACGTTTATCAATTTTTTTTTCTTACTTTCTAGTTCAAATATTTTATTTATTTCACATTTTTTTCATCTCAATCAAATAACCTTATTCTTAAATCTTTTTCAACTATCTTTCATAGTTTTTCATTCTTTTTTATTTCTCACATTTTATTCCTTTTTCCACTTTATTGCCAAACACTGTACTACAAATGCAATCTCTCCTCTAGTGTGTAACAAGTAGAATAATCTTCCAACAAGATAGTGTTATCTTTCACGGTCAGCTAGTTTGTCATTATCTTCATACTTCATACTTTCTATCGCTTCAATACTCAGTTTACATCCAATCAACACATTTGTCTCCTTCAACAAATAAAGAATAAACCACTTCATTTAGAAAATTTAAACTCAAGTTTAACTGTTGAATGTTAAGTGTATGTTTCAATGACAGTTGAAAAAAAGTAAAATTTGTTGAACTCAATTTCATAAACCTAAAGATTAATTAAAAGTAAATTTAATGTTATTTGATTTATATTTGAAACTTCTTATGTCAACGAAAAAATAAAAGAGAAGTAACTTTGTATTGAATGTCAGCTTAAATGAAAGTCACGTTCAAATTAACTATAAAAATAATTTGTTAAACTTGCAAGCATGCTTTTTTATGCGGGATGAATCTCAATTTTGATAATCGAACGCCAAAACAAACACATTCTAACTCGTTAGTGTTTGTTTCGTCAGACACAAATAAATAAATAAATATAGTTACTCATGCTTTAGATAGGATGTCTACTTATATGTTGGTCATTACAATTCTTACTCTGCCTCCTCAATGTATTGTTAATGAATTGATGACTGATATAAGCTGTTACTTCCTACAATTCTCACTCTGCTACTCAATATTGTTAATGAACTGATGAATAATATGATATAAGCTTTGTTCTGTTATAAATAAATAAATCTTATTTATGTAGAAAAAGAAAATTTTCGATCATGTAAGATACATAATGAAATAATTTATTTAAAAATTTAATGTATCATAATAAAATAACATTAAAATATAACAAACCAAAAACCGCAGATATAATTCAATAATTTGACTGCAGAAATTGTATTCGTAAAATAAATATAGTACTTTTTTTCTGACATATGAAATAAAATGAATAAAGACGTCATAAAAAGAAATAAATATATCATTTAAATATAGTAAAAAATATGGTATAACTACTATTACTCATTTAAATATTTAACATTGATATATATTTAATTTTAATCTTGATTTTTGACATTCTTTGGTAGCTTTATTTTACTACAGACAAACTTATTTTTATTTTAATAAAATCAATTTTAAATTATTAAATATATAATAACCTTAAACACTTCTTTTTAATTAAAAGGTTTATTACGAAAAGAGAAGTTGTTTTAAATTAAAATATATAAACATTGTCATATTGATAAATAATTTACTAATAATCACATTGGAAAATATTATAAACGACTTATCAGTATATTATCTTGTGAAAAATGATAGGACGGAAACCCCATTTACTTTCAAATCTTCGGAGTTTTTTTTTTGGATTCATTTTCAAATCCTCAGAGTAATAATTCATTAGGTTGATTTAGTGGTGGTGAAAATTTTAAATAATTTGCATGTGATTTTAAATTCAAACTTCACTATTCTAATTGTATAGTAAAAGAAAAATGAGTGATAGACAACGGAATCGGAAAAAATGAGAGACATTGATCTTGACATCAATGCTCCCTGCCTAATGCAGATGTCGTGTTACACCAATTTAATTCGTGTATTTTGCAATTATTACTTTATTAGTTCATTTTAGGATTCATTGTGCAGAACAGTTTTGTCAAAACTTTTATGCTTTCAGTGATTATTCGCATCTGTAATGTACATATCACTGAATTAAATTCATAAAAGCAAATTGCACTGCAATTAAAGATGCAATTGTATGTTTAGCACTACCAGGACCGGTCCTGAAAATTCTTTGGCCCGGGGCGAAGTGAAAAAAATGGGCCCCTATCACACATTTTTTTGAAATACAAATAATATTAAAACTAAGGGATGAAAAAAACGGACCCTTAACACACAAATTTTTTGAAATACAAATAATATTAAAACTAAGAGATGGAAAAAATGGGTCCTTAACACACAAATTTTTTGAAATACAAATAATATTAAAACTAGAGATGAAAAAAATGAGCCTCTAACACACAAAAAATGGATCCCTAACATACAAATTTTTTGAAATACAAATAATATTAAAACTAACGGATAGAAAAAATGGGCCCCTGACACATAAATTTTTTGAAATACAAATAATATTAAAACTAAGGGATGAAAAAATGGGCCTCTAATACACAAATTTTTTGAAATACAAATAATATTAAAATTAAGAGATGGAAAAAATGGGCCCCTAACACACAAAATAGGCCCCTAACATACAAAATGGACCCCTAACATAGATTTTTGTTTTTATTTTATTTTTTTAATAAATTTTTTTACTTAAATTACCAGCCCAAAAATTTTTGGGCCCTGGGCGGAGGCCCTGCTGGCCCTGCCCCAGGGCCGGGCCTGAGCACTACTAAGAAGGACCTTCAATGTTTTCTTTACATTAAAAAGAGAAACTGAAAACAATAAATAAGTGAAAAGTTAAATTAAGAAGCACTTGGACATGATCGAAATGGATTGGATCTATCTACTAGGATGTCTGAAGATAGGGTTAATTCTATGTGCTTTTCTTTATATTAGTTTTATTTTCCTTGTGAAAGTATGTCCCACTAGGTCACTATAAAATAATGAGATTTGAAGGATGAAGGAAGGATCTAGAGAACCAAAAGTTGCCATATTAAATGTAAATAAAATAGGAAACAGGAAATAAGAGCCCAACAACACATCCCCGAAATTGATTTTGAATTAGCTACTACTGTGCTAATTAATTAGTATATGTACTACAAAGACAGGAAAACTGTCAAAAAAGACAGGTAAAATATAATGGTTGTTTTAATATGTTAAGTATTCTCATGAGCCATGATCGCTTCTGTAAAGGAAGTCTAAAATACGTACCAGTGTTTTAATCAACCGCCACAGAATTGTTATATAGCTTAATTAGAAATCCAAAATTTGAATATTAAATATATAATTAAGTTAAATATTTTTTTAAAAATTATCACTTATAATAATTCTATCTTATTCAGAATAAAATTATATTCAATAAAAATACATGTGGTATATAAAATAAAAAAGAAGGCCAAAATGTTTCTTTCTATGACTATTAGATAAGACATATTTAGATAAATAATTCGATTTAACATTTATTTAATAAAAACCTATAACATAAAACTCATTACTAAAACTAATTTATAAAATAAAAATGTTGTAAATCACTTTTATAATTCAAGTAATTTTTACAAAAGATTCTTCCAAATGCTCATGTATAGTTGTCTTCAAGACTTCAACAAATTGTTATATTTTATTAAGAGAAAAGGGATTATATGTTAATACTTTATAAAAAGTTTTATATAATAATTCAATTACAATTTATTATCTATAGTAAGTTTGTCGATTTTTAAAATAATTCAAACGATAATTTGT
>PYAF01005245.1:1458318-1483236 GCA_007407185.1 Glycine tomentella | reverse complement strand
CAATTTACTTCAAATCTTCGAAAGAATACTAAGACGAGAAAAAAAGACAAAATAAGAGTTCTAAAAAAATTGAAGTAAAAATATTAAAATTTTAAGATATATATAGATAATAAAATAACAGTTAGCTTTTGAAATTTTTTAAAGTAATTAAATCTTGACTAATTACCTTAACAATTATTTTGGTTTTTGCATAGTTGCATTCTCATGTTCCAATTACTTATTATGTTAATTACCTTTGGTAACAATTAAACACATTGTAATGTTAAGTTATAGGAAAAAAAAACACATTGTTACGTTAAATTAATAAAGACAATAAATTCCTTATAAAATTGAATAAATACAACAGTAAGATATAAAGACTGAACTTTGAATGTTGAAAGGCAACACATCACACACAAATGTATGCAAAATTAGGCCTGATTATTTTTGTAATGTCAAACCATGAAGTCAATTTCCATTAGTTTATTATACGTATATTAAACGGTTAAAAAATAGGCATAAGGCACTGACCTTAATTACCTATTCATATACACGATCCTGAGTATTCACAATCTAAACTAACTCGTGAGTATTCACAATCTAAACTAACTTTAATCTTATTTATGTGGTAAAAAATTCGCTGAAAAATTAATTGGTAGTTAAAAGGTAAAAGTTGAAAATTAATTTATTAAATTATAAGTGTTTGATAAAAATTAATTATTAAAATAGTTGAAACTGAAAAGTATAAAATGATAAAAAAATAATAAAATTATGATTTATTTAAAAATGATAACTAAGAAAATGGATAAATATATTGAGAATATAAATAAAAGAAAATATAAAAAATTATAAGTTAGAGTTTAAAAAAAATCTAATTCACTTAACGTTTCAAAAAACACTAAAAATTATTAAAATACTTATTCAATGAATAGTCAAACAAGTTTTTTAAATAGTAAAAAAAACTAAAAAATAATTGAAATGTCTTCTTGAACATAACTCTAATAATAAATTATTGTTGATATGATTTTTAAGATAATTGTTAAAAAAATAAACAAGTTAATATACATAAGGATATATGATTAAAGTGTCAAATTATTTTACAACGCCAATATATAATCTTTTTCTCATTAAATATATCATATTATTAGTGATATCATCGATTTATGTTTACTTAAAAGCTCTCAAACTCATTTTATACAAAAACAAGAAAACAAAAACTACGTATTGAACCCTACAAATTAATGTAACACCCTTACAATAGTATTTTAAAATAATCCGTTGATTTAATTAACAGGAATAGGGTTACACCTTATTACGTATTAGGGTTATTTCTATTAGTGTTATTTTGTCCAACAAAAATGAAGCAGTTAATTAATATAAACATTGTGGTTTTAATAGTGTATTTGATCGAACAATAGTAGGTTGATCTCTTGAGATAGCAGACCAATAATTGTAAATGAGTTATTTCTATCATATTCTTCATGCTCTAAATAATTGTAAATGTTATTATATTTTTAAAAATATACTATATGTTAAAAAGATTAAAATTTCTTCTAAATCTATCCAATATTATAAAAGATTAATAATAATATTTGGCACTGCATCAATTATCTGTTCAAAATTAAAATTAGTCCCATTTAAAATAAATGCATTCTTAATTGGCAGGAAGAAAAAGGAAAATTCTCAAGTTCCTTCTTGCAAGTGTGTTGAGAACACGTGGACAATTTTGGCATGTAGCCCCTCATACACTAAACTTCGATCAGGTTATGATTAAAAACTCCGACCAGGTTCCACTTTCCAACAAGAAAATACAAAAATTCGCAGTCTTAAAAGCCATAATAACCTTGTAAAAAAAGAAAAAAAAAAGCCATATATGATATTATTAGGATGCTTGTACATGGTGCTGATGGTAAAATTTTGCTTAAATTATCCTAAATAAACATAATTCCAAAGATATTTAAGGAAGGGACCAAATAGACATTTTATCCTTCTCCGTATGTCCTTTTCATGGGTTTATGGTTAAATTTTTATTAATCTCAAAGATTGATCATGAGAAAAAATTGAAAATAAAAGAACACAGTAAAAAGTAAAGTGCACAAATATAAAATTACATCAAATTAAAAGAGTACTGAATTTCGAGAAAAAATAAGAATTGTAAAAAAGATTAAGATTTAGAAAAAAGTGTAATCAATGTAAAAAAAAAATCCCGATATAATTATTATATGAATATGATATAATGTTGAAATTTAAATGATTAAAAATATTATAATAACCCATCGATTTATGAGTATCATGAAAAAAGAAGAAGATATGTGAGTGTTTCCAAGTTTTAACATTTATTATATTGTACTAGTATGATATTTAAAGGTACAAATTCTAATTATCCTTCTAACCACTTCAATTTTTTTTAAAAAATTCACTATCGATTGTTTTAGTCTTTTTTTCCTCCATCATTAATATCTTTTATCTTAATCTTTATCATTGGATGACTTTTTTTTTTTAAAATCCAAATGCTCTAAGTCTAAATCTTTAAACTTTTAACATTGTACGTAACATGGAAATAATGTGATATTAATATCTAAGAAAGCTGGATTTTCAATTATGTAAAATTGTTTTTACTCCGTTAGATTGTCTCATTGTTTGTATACATAACGAGATTGCGTTTGGATAAAATAATACTACAATAAAGTTTTGAAGAATCTAAAATAAAAGGGAACGAAGTTGCATACGTTACTTTTTTCTTTATTTATAGAATTTTTTATTTGGATAATTGTAGATTAATTAAAGGTTGATTTGGTGAAAAAAGGAAAAGAAAGGGAGGAAAATAAAATTATAGATTAAAAGAATTACAAAATCCAATCAAGGTTGCAGCATCTCAACCTTTTACTTAGTTGTAATATTTGGTAGAAGTAGACCCCTGATGGAGATGTGTTATTTCAATTTTCAAATCCTATTATCAAAAACCATATAGCCAACAATTATTATAAAAAAAAAATTTACAAAGACGATTTTTTAGAATCGTAAAGTACTAATTTTCAACGATACACACAACAACGACGGTTCTACAACCGTTGTTATATGGGATAAATAATTGTCATCGTATATCTCTGCTGTAGCAGTGTCATGTTCCGTGGTATATATCTTGGTAGAAAGTAGACCCTAATGGAGAATTGGAGATGTGTTTTTCAATTTTTTATTTTTTTGATCAATAGAACGAAAAAAAAGTACGAAATTTTATATTTCTTGTTAAATATCAAACTAAAATATACAATTTATCAATCCATCAACAACAATAAATTCCTCAACTTTTGTGTAAAATTTTTCTGCATGAAAAACACAATAAGTTATATAAAGAAATATATTGAAAGACAAAAAATAGAATTTAAAATAAAGCCTAAGAATAATATATATTTCTGTCAATTTTTTTTGGTAGTATAATCTTTTGCAGTTGAGTTTCAAGTATTCATGATAGTGAAAGCATACCTCAAGGCTCATACAGAAGTACAAATCGTTCATCCAGTAGGTTTTCACATATTAAGTACATGTTTAATTAAAGTTTGCAAATTAAGTTCACAAAAGTATCTTAAATCTTCTCCAAAACTGAGTTTGAGAGATAATTAAACATGATCTCAACATAATTTTACTCTAAAACATACTTTTAGATTCTCTTACTTAAAATCCAAACATATCCTTAGTTTTATCATCCTTGTGAGATATGAAAGTGATTCTAACCAATTGGACCAACTTTTTTTGGCATATTTTCTTTTGGATAAATCTATTGAATTAAATTACTATGGGTAAATAGTGAATTAATCAAAATATCTTTTAAGTTTAATTATTTTGTAGGCCCTTAAACTTTTATTGATTTCTTCTTCTTCTTTCAGTTGGATTCCTGTATTCAATTTTTTAGTTAGGTTCCTATCAGATCTAATTAAAAGCAAATATATGATTAGGACCGAATTGAAACAAAAATGACAAATAGTATAGAAATCTAATTAAAAATTGCAAAATTCTGCGTGCTAGTATTTTTATTCCTGTAAGTTCTAAACTAGTTGAAGAACTTAAGAATATTAAGTGTACTTACCAAAATTTGGAGTTAACCGGGGTTAGGATGGATGCGGCCAAGGTGGACTCCATGAACTCGCATGTCGGACCGTGAGTATCCTTTGTTAAGGGGACAAGAGAGGAGACATGTAAAATAAAGGATTCAAACGCTCAAGTAAGTACGTGAGTTAGTGGAGAATAGAATGAAAAAGTGAGATAGAACCTAGTATTCATAGAGTGGGATGAGAACTTTGGATCCTTGTTTGTTGAGATTGTTACAGTGGCTAAATGGATTATAGATAATTTATCGCTCATAGATAACTAAATATATGTCACTTGATTAGGGAGTTATAACATTATCAACCGTATTCAAATATTAAGATAGTTATAGATAATCTATCGGTTCGATAGTTCGACTGTTAAGGGCAAAGCGTCGTACTCCTGTGCTAGGACTGACATGCACATTGGAGCACCACATCACTTGTCATATTCATTTGGTGAACCCCAAAGAGTACACTAAGTTTAGAACTTATCAGTATGAGAATACTATGTGAAAGTATTGACTTGTAAAAATTAATAATTTATTTTCAATTGAGGTTAATATGAACAATTTTTTTTTTCAATTAAGTCTCATAACTTGTATTTAATTTTCAATTAAGGCCTTGTTGGATCTAATTAAAATAAATAAATATAAGTTTAGGGAAACCAATTGAAAGAAGAAAAAAAGTTCAGAAATCTAATTAAAATTTAGTGAATCTTCATGGACTCGCTGAATAATTAAAAAATAATTAAATACTTTTATTTCACATTAAAACTCCTATTCTAAATCTGATTTCATTTTATTTTGTTTTCCTTTCTTGAGTCTTTTTTAACATAAAAAAGAATCAAAGTATTAAACACCTTTTATTAAACTCTCATTTCTTAAATAATATTTAAACAATCAAATCCATTCTCAACAATTTTTTTATTGTTCCTGTTAAATGCTTTCCCATCACTCAGAACACCCGTATTGAAAAGAGTTTTTTCTTTTTAAAAGAGAAACCATTTACTACTTTTAAAATACTCCTTTTGTCAGCAAGTATACTTCTTAATAAAATAATATTCCTTACATTCAAAATATAAATAAGTGTCGTATTTTAAAAAAATTCAAAATAAATATTATATTTAAATTTTTAACCTAATAATTATTATTTTTTCATTAATATCTTTAATAAATATCACTTAAATTTTTTAATTTAATATTGATATTACTCCGTTTCATCTGTTTAATAAGATTAATTTTCAAAAATTATTACTTTCTTTCATCTACTTATTAATATTTTTTATCTGTATAAAATAACCTAAACACAACACTTATTATTAGACAAAGCAGTGTTATTAAAATCGGTTCGGATTGGTTGATTGGATTGAGAATCGGTGATACCCCTGGGTTGGGTGTGGAACCGGCCATGCAAGTAGCACGGTTTGACCAGGCTAAACCCGACCGATTTTTGAAGAATCCGGGGACTCGGGCGGTTTTAGGAACTCGGACCGAGCCAAAATGGCATCGTTTTTTTCGAGCACTCGAACCTTCACTCGTTGGCCATAAAGTCAAGCACACACTTGAAGCCTTTAGTCACGCACTCCAACCCTCATGCGGTAGGTGGTGTTGGAAGAGATACCGCAAGAAGACGCGGGATACAGGACACAATATAGACAATTACTATTTATACTTTCTTTTAGTATTAATATATTTTATTTGTGTTATCAACTTTAATACTTTAATTTTTATTTTAGATTTTTGAGTATGAAATTATGGATAAATTTTTCTTAATGAAAAATATTAATTATATACATAGATATAATATAATTTTGAATTTTTTAATATAGACCGAGTCAAATTAGACCAATTATTGATCCACTGGTTGGATCACTGACCCATTAATTTACTGACCCACTACCTCAATCGAGTTAGTGACCTAACCGATTTTCATAACTATGAGACAAAGAGACTAATAAAAAAAAATAAGAAAACAAGTATTACTTGAAAATAAATTAAACACGCTTTCAGTCCAATGTGAAAAAAAACTAAAAAGTACTCCATTAATTATTTTCATTTATTTTATTATTTTATTTTCTAAAAGGAAAAACCCAAAGAGCTCCCACTTGTACCTTAGTACTGTATCCATTGTGTTAAACACAATTCACACTTTTTATAGCATCTTTAATGCAAGATCTTAGAGTAAGAATCTTGAGCTCAAGATTTAATTTTCAGTAGATTTTTTAATAAAGAAGTTGAAGAGATCTCCAACATAGAGGATGAATTCTTGTAGAAGATCTTTTAAGATTTGTATATTATTTAAAAAAAAATTTCTTCATTTTTCTCTCTCTTTAAGATCTCAAAATGAGATCCATTTTAAAAAAAAAATAAAAGAGATCTTTAATACTAATTGACATTATAAAAAATTTACCAAAAAATAATATAAGATTCTAATTTAAGATCTACCATTAAAGATCTTCTAATCAAACAACTTTATTTTTCTTTATAAATACCCACTCTCTTCTCCCTCATAAATACCCACTTTCTTCTCCCTCATTATTTCCCCAACACAAACACCACTGCCACCGCGATTATCACAACTCGCCGCCGCCGCAGCATTCACCTCCCCGGAGACCCACCCTTTGCATGGCAGTGAGCTTTCTGGCGTGCGATGTATCAGACCTCTGCCTTGGGAAGCCGCCGCTGAGGTCGCTCTCCGCCGCCGCCACCGTCGCCGACGCCTTGGCCGCACTCAAGAGCTCCGACGGCGACACCCACGTCAGCGTGTGGAGCTTCGAGAACGAAGTGGGTCGATGCGTTGGGAAACTGTGCATGGTCGATGTTATTTGCTACCTTTGCAGAGAGGACAATCTCTTGTCTCCTTCTAAATCTCTCAAAGAACCACTTTCCTCAATTCTCCCTAAGGATCATAATCTCGTTGTGCATCTTCAACCTTCTTCTAGGTGCTCCCACTTTCTTCCTTTTCTTACTCAAAATTCACCGTAACCTCTCTGGAAACGGAGTTTTTTTTTTATTTTTATTTTTTTTATCAGCAAACGTTAGGTTGTTAGAATGTTAGTTTTGTTAGCCGAGAGGATCGAATCCATTACTTTTTCTTCTCTCTTAATCATCCAACACACTTGTATCTCCACTGGAAATCGAGACTTTATTACTCCTTCCATAGATTTTATATTTTTAAGCTTTTAAATGTCGGCATTAATGTGTCGTTCGTCCAATTGAAACTAAATTAGAATGCATTGAATGGAGAGATTTCACCGAAAGTGATTACGTTAGATTTTTCATAACAGAGATTAGTTATCGGTCAAGTCATAATCGACCAAATTAGTGAATATTTTACCCAAATAACATGATGATCCAATAAAAAAATTGTGGTCGCAGCTTTGTTGTGTTCAATTACTTGATATTGCGGGAAATTGTTGGAAAAAATGTGACTGATGCCTCCGCAATTATGATTCTGGATACTCGAAAAATCTGGATGTAATGGTCAAAATTGTGGTTGGACACTAGTTTTAAAAATTCATTTATTTTATTTTATGAAATTGAGGTTGAAACTTTAAAATAATAAATGATTGTGATATTTGATCATGTGGGTATTTTTACTGTTTTTTTTTTCTTCATCAACATAGTTTCATCTTCGTGATCAGCGCTGATTTTAAATATGGTTTTTGTATTTGTGAGCCATCACGGTGAAATTTTTTTATTTTAATTGAGACGCACGGAGATTACTTAATAACATGGATGTAAGTTTTGTTATGAAAGGAAAAAGTTTTATTATATTTGAGGAAGTAATATTCAAGGTTGATTCCTAAGGCGTGTTGGTTTAAGTCAGAGTCAGAGTGAATGGGTTTTGGATCATGTGGTCTTAATTTCATTCTGACACTTATGTGTGATTAAAAATATCTAGATTTAGATTCTGAACATATCTCGAGAGATTAGTTGAAGTGAGAAGAAAAGAAACCTTGGAAAAACCAAAACAGAGAAAAAATAAGGCAAGGTTGAGTGATTCTCTTTTGCTTTAAATTTTAATAGTATTTTTTATTTGTTGATTCTGATTTTGTTTTTGGGGTAGTGCTAAGTTTTGTTTCTTTTTGGTGTTTTTAGACTTCTAGTGTTTAGTGCAGATGAAGAATTAGGCGATTAACCCTTCTTGCTCTTCGTTATTTTGATGTTTCAGCTTGTTGGAAGCTATTGATCTTATCCTACAAGGTGCACAGAATTTTGTGGTGCCAATATTGCCAACAAAGAGGAGTGGAGTTTCAAGAAGGAAACAGCAGCATCAGAAGGCATCATCAACTATCAACAGCCATAGTAGTGAATTCTGTTGGTTGACTCAAGAGGATGTGATTAGGTTCCTTCTTGGTTCCATTGGGGTCTTCACTCCACTTCCTGCTTTGTCTATTGACTCTCTTGGCATCATTAGCTCTGATGTGCTTGCCATTGACTACTACTCCCCTGCATCTTCTGCAGTTGGAGCCATCTCAAAGTCCCTCGCCCAGCAAACTTCGGTTGCCATTGTGGACAGTGATGGCACTTTTATTGGGGAGATATCACCCTTCGCACTTGCTTGTTGCGACGAGACGGTCGTGGCCGCCATCGTGACCTTGTCCGCAGGGGACCTGATGGCCTACATTGATTGTGGAGGCCCTCCTGAGGATCTTGTGAGAGTGGTCAAGGCAAGGTTGAAGGAAAAGAATTTGGAGATGCTGCTGCAGGAGTTCACAATTTTGTCATCTTGCGAGAGTTCACAATCGGCGTCCTCTTTGTCTTCCTCCGATGAGGAGTTGCCGACAAGGACACCGGCTAGGTCTGGAAGGTTAGCAAGGTCATCTAGCTACTCGGCTAGGATGGTGAGGAAGGCCGAGGCTATAGTATGTCATCCCAAGAGCTCCCTTGTTGCTGTGATGATCCAGGCCATTGCACATAGAGTGAACTACCTGTGGGTTATTGAGGATGATTGTAGCTTAGTTGGCATTGTCACTTTTTCTAGTATGTTGAAGGTATTCAGAGAACATTTAGAGACTATGTAGATTATTAGGTGATGAGGTTTTGGCTCTGGATGCTTCTGGTGAGAAGCATGAACACCAAGGTCTATGAGCATGGCCCTTCTTTTTTGAGTATTGCAATGTGTGGCCCGGGAGGTTTGGTTTTTGTTGTGCTTTATTTGTATGCTTCCCTTCTAATAAAAAAACTCCCTTCAACGCAATTCTTTGGTGAGGACCAGTTTTTCCTGCCTCAGTTTGTTTGAAAGAACTTAAAATGTTCCCATGTCCAATGAGACTGTTTTTATTGCAACGAGATTTTTGCAACCATTTTGGCTTCAGATTTTTGTGTTTAAGGTTGAAAGTTGAAAGCACCTGGTTTGTTTTCAGCAGTTTATTTGGTAACTATTTACTTCTATTAACAATGTTGTTTTCTGACGATGCATATATATCATGTACATTTTTAAGGTCCTTCAACAAGGTGAACCATTTCACGATTTGTTTGTTCATAAAATGCTATTTATTTGAACACTTCCCAAGTGTCACAACTCACAAAACATGAATGGATCACCTTTTTCTTCCACACTTTCTGTAAGGAAATTAATTAGGAAAAGTGAGCATAAAACACCTTCCAACTCACATAAGTCTAATTTTAATTTAATACATCTTGGAATTGGCTGAAACTATTGAAGAACCAAGTTTATACTAGAGGTGGCCCTAAAACATATTATCAAAGTCTTTGTTCTCATACTAACATGTTGACATATTTGTGAGAGACAATAGTGAATTTAAACTATAATAATCTTCAATAATAAAAGAGAAATAATGTCAGGTATTTTTGTCATCCAGGTTGATTTTTTGGATAAATTACTAGTTTGATTTCTCTATTTAATTAATTTATTTTGGTCTCTATACTATTAAAAAGTTCAATTTTTCCTTATTTTTTAAAAATTAATTTAATATTTTATTAAATTGTGAGAAATAACAACTTGTATAATAACACAATGAAAATTTACTTGTGGCACAATATATGTATTCATCATATAAGACATTCGTTAGAAATTTACAAGAAATTAAATTAAACTTTTCAATAAAAGAATCAAAACTGAACTAATTAAATCCAAAAGATTAACACTGTGATGTAAGATCCCATTACGTTCATATGAGTGAAAACGATTTATTTAGCAGGTGAATCCATATTTGATTTTCACCTTGCATAAAATTCCCTTTGATCAGCGACAAGCATGCACCACAAGAAGAATTAATCTCTAACCCAATAGGTTAGAAGACACGCGATTTTTGACCTAGGACAAAAAAATATTGAACTAATTAAATAACAAAGGCTAAATTATTTTTTTTATCTTTTTTGGGACTTTACAATACTTCTGTATAGCTAATTCTGCAAAGACAAATTTGTTTAAGATATTCTGCAAAGACAATAGGGTGTTCATTTGAAGGACTGATAACACAGTTCATTATTCATTAATAAAATTAAAAGCCAGCAAACCAGAAAAAGATTTCCAGAATCTTCTGAACAAAACAAAATCACAGCCTATAACGTATTGAAAAATGGTGACAATGTTGCATGTTATTTATTATTCTTAATAACTACAATATAATTATAATGTACTATAATATAGAATAGTAAACATTAACAGTAGTGATCAATGTGGTATACCAGAACCACAAATAAAAAGAGGTGATTGCTTTTGGAGCCTCAGGTGCTTTCTACATCTTCAGATGTATCTTTAATGAAAATTTGAGTGGGCTCAAGGCAGCTTCTTAATGTGTCATGACCAAGTTGTGCTCTTTCATTGTCTCCAAAGCCAAATATCTGTCCCCTGCTAGTGATCACCACAGTGTGGTACAAGCCAGTGCTAATTTGAGAAACATGGTGAGCTCTCAAGGTATCTAATATTCTAGGTTTCAATACTTTATCAGATACCCTTCTATCCAGGAATCCGAGGCTGCCAAATCCCATGGAGCCAAAGCCATAGACTGAACCAGAATCAACTAGAACAAAAGTTTTCCTCTTCCTTGCACAGACCTACAGGTAAGAAACAATAAGCACTTGCTTACACTATGAATATGATAGGACTATGTATGCAGTCTCATCACAATAAAGACTTGATCTAGAAAACCAAATACATTTTCTTATTGTAAACCATTTGATCTCAACACAGATTGACCAAGCTTATGGATGTAGATATATAATAATACCTGAACAGCCAATTGATTCTTGAGACTAGTCAACAACTCTGGAGTTGTCTTCTCAATCTCATCCCCATGGCCTAAAGCACCACAGTATCCCTTGCCCCATGTATATACCTGGATCATCAATAACAAAATCGTAAGAGTAATTCCCACAAGCCCTTAAATAGGCCAAACCAATGATAGAAAATAAAATAGGAATTTGGAAATATATTTTGTTCAATGAAACTCACAAATCCATTTGAGTCAATTGCTACTGCATGCTCATCCCCTGCAGATACACGGACAATATGAATACCTTTCCTTCTGAATTTCTGTATAGCACGTGGCTGCAACTCATTGTGCTGCTCACCATGGCCAAGACAGAAATTAGCACCTGATCCAAAGGAGTATACTGTCCCATCTTCTGTTACGGATAAGATATAGCTTGGTCCTGCAGCAATCTGAACAACAGAGCTAAGGACTTCAATCATTTTGGGGGTTGGCCTGTCCTGAGTGTCACCATGACCAAGCTGGCCATGTGTGTTGGTTCCACATGTATAAACATGACCTTGTCTGCTGAGGAAGACTGTGAAGTTAAGCCCCGCTGCAACCTGAGACATTCATGTACTTCAATATCTTATAAAGGGGATCTTACCAAAACAAACTTCATGGACCAGTAAAAAAATTGAGAATTGAAGAGTTAGCACTCCATGTACATCCCATGAAATTGGAATAGTGTGACTAGAAAACAGCACATCTCAGCAAACTGGTGGAACACCTTCCGCATAATTGCGTATTGTGTAACTTGAAACAACTGATAATGTCTCAAATGTACACAAATGACTTTTGTCAAAGAAATTAGGGATGAGGTATTAATCCTTTAGACAAGAGTGATACTATTCATCCAATGAGAATAACATATAAAAAGTTATTAACCATTAACTTTCAACTCAGCCAACAATTACATCGGTAGATAATATTATTGATGATTTGCATACTTGTTTGCAAGGAATTCCCTTCAGGGATTCAACAAGGCGTGGCCTGAAAATTGGTCGGGTTGTATCACTATGCCCACAGCAAGAAGATGAATTATCTCCACATGTGAATACCTGCATCAGTCAAAGGTGAATTATTAATTATTTTACAATCTAAAACCATAATTTTTAATTCCAGTAAAACAAAGCAACATGAATATTATCAGTCTGGAACGTGCAGGAAAATCTATGGACCAAGCATTGTATTTAGAGTTTTTATGAATCATAAAAAAATCGGGGATAAGTTTTACTATTTAAGCAACATAACTATACATGGACATTAATGAGTGAAAGTATTGAATACATAATTTCCAAATATTTGAATTATCTCTCCAGAAACTGAAAAGCAGATGAACATCATAATTTGCTCTTACTAAGAGATATTAGAAATAGTTAAACTACCTGTTGATACCCTTCTTTTAACAATTTTAATAACATTACAAAGTTCAATCTGTTCCAGTTATAGGAACAAGATCCAAGTGCAGGTGATTAAGGTTTTAGAGTAAAGTGGACAAACAGTTGTATGAAAAAAAGTCTACACCCTGAACTTTAGAGAGTAAAGTGGTTAACAATTTAACATTTAAATGAAAAAATCAATAGTGTAGAATTTTGAATAGTACAAGTAACCTGACTTTCATGAATGGTACCCTCTTATACTTTACTCTGTAAAGTTTTAGACAAGCCAAATCCCAGTTACATAGCTTATTCTTTGCATTATTAAAATAAATATATGTGCCATTTTGTTGGAACATATGATCTTAACAAAGATTCAACCTGCAGCCCAATAACTGTTTATTTGTAATAGAAGAAGCATTGCAGTTTATTTCAATAACTAACATTTTTTTCCTCAAAAGTTATATTCAAGCATTTAACCATTACGGAAAAAAGGAAGTCCGGAAGCAAGCTTGATAGTCGTAATTAAATTATAGATTTCAATCTGTAAATCTATTAAACCCAATTAACATAATGACCAAAATATCGCTGGCATTCCCTAAGCAACTATAAGCAGTAATCTATGATGGTTCATGTCGTTTTATTAGTAAAGTAGAAGAGAGCACATAGATTAGGAAATTTAACGAGTCTCTCCACACTTCTATCCTTCATCCACTAATAATGTTTACCAATCAGGATTAGAGCTTTTAATCATGTCTCTCAGCTACAAATGAGAGGCATGAGTGGTGACGTCATTGCAGTGTTCACCTGGGACTAGTACAAACTACACAGCCAGCCCACATGGGGCTAGGGCTACGGTGTTTGGTGGGATATTAGGATCCAATTACAAAGTACAAGACTTGAGTCCCACATTGGAAGTATGGGATTTTAGAGTGTGGTTTATAAGGCCTTGAGCTCTCCAACTACAATAGTTAGCTTTGTGGTGTGATTCTCCCAAGGTTCTCATCAAATCTTTGGAGAACAAAGAATATATTGAAGGACATAAGCAAAAGGAGGAGAAGACAGATAAAATGAAAAAAAAAATAGAGATTTGAATACATCCATCCTAATGGTTCCCCTTCTTGACCTGATTTCTACTAACTCATTCTATCCTAGTTCCAAGAATAAAATCTTTGATGTCTCTCTCCAGCCTGCTAATACAGAATGATCAAACAAGCTCATGAATACAAGAATCAGAAATTGGAATGGCACAGGAATCAAAAGAAAGAAAGTTTCTGATATCCCATTCCCATCTTCCAGTAAAACTCTTCAATTTAAGATGAAGAGCACACTTCTTAGACAAACAAAATTGTTTACTTGACCAGAAATATCCTATCCTAAAACTTTAGCTTTTAAGTGCTGGTCCCAGAATGGTTTTAATTGTATCTCCAATATGTTCCCACTACAGTGCAAAAAGCCTTTTGAGCTTGATGCATCATGAAAAAAGTAGAAGCCTATCTAAACCGTATGCCAGGGGAGGGCTCATG
This sequence comes from Glycine tomentella, assembly GCA_007407185.1. Classification (NCBI taxonomy): domain Eukaryota; kingdom Viridiplantae; phylum Streptophyta; class Magnoliopsida; order Fabales; family Fabaceae; genus Glycine; species Glycine tomentella. The sequence continues at coordinate 1,469,048 of PYAF01005245.1, read as the reverse complement.
GTATTTATCAAACTCTTGAACACTCACTTGGTTCAGAGGTTATGTAACCAATTATCCCATAAGCTCAAAATGTAAGTGCAAGCCTAATAATGGTTTATATTTATATATCTAGTCTAGCATTCTTAAGGCTGCTGCATTAGTTCAGTCGAAATGACTGCCATAGCAAGGTAAATTTTTTTGTCAGACTAATGAATTGCTCATAGTCATAACTAACTGAATAAAAGTTTAGCTGCTACTAACCTCTCCAGATTGCATAACGAAAGCTGCATGGTTAAAGGAGGCTGAAACGTGAACCACTCTTGGCAAAGGTGGGAAATCAATCCGGGTAAATGCTACACACTGTGTTGTTTCAGACCCTTGACCAAGTATGCCACACAAACCAGAACCACAAGAATAGACAGAAGAATTGCTGATCAATAAGGTGTGATACTTTCCAGTTGTTATTTGCATCTGCCAATAAAATTAATGTTTTTCATCATTATTTACAACTCCACAACTTTTCCTTCAAAAGACAGTATTTTCGTAACATTTAAAGCTCCAACTTCATTCCCTTTTCTGTTTTTCTGTTCTAATTATTTACAAATGCATTATTACATTTTATAACAATAGTGACCATTGAGAGACAAAAAAGGGGGGCAAAGCATGCAACATATTATTCTGTTTAAACAGCTTGGGCTTCAAAAGAAAAAAGAAAATATCCCCACCCTTGAGAGTCATGCTTCTTGTAAGATCAAAATAAAAAAGAATAAATAATCCATGCACCGACAGCATAAAAGTTTTTAACATTCTCATCCAATCACAAATGACAAATCATTATGTACGATAAGTTTGTTAAGTTTGTTGAATTCTATAATAACTACCTTAAAAATCATAAAAAGATGATTTCTAACCGGTTGACAGTGTAAACTTTTACTCTAAATTACAAGCTTATTAAACTCAATAAAAAAGGCAACTGATAATTCATGCAGGAAAATACTTTTTTTCTTTTGTATCAAAAGCAAACAAAGTAATAATTTGATATAATGAAATAGTACATTGCCTGATGATGTCTCGACCATCTGAGAGGATTGTTCCACAGACTGCAAGAACCTCAAAACTCGCTTCCAATTTCCTTCACATCTATCATACAGCTCCCTCTGAGAATTCAAACCCATCCTTGCATAGGTAACATGGGAGGCACACAATTGAAATGCAGCAAAGTCAACCAAGGACTTGAACTTGAAAGGGTGCAAACCATGACTACCACCAAAAGTTTTGGAAGTCAATTCTAAACAAACAAGGTCCATTGCACTGAGCCTGCCCGAGCACAGAATTTCTAATACCAAATGTGATGGCAATTCCTCAATGGAAAAATGTCTACAACGGTCTCCCATCCTCAAAATTCTCTCTCTTTCTCTTATTCTTCTCACCAAAGAAAGCTAAGTGTGATTCAAAGAACCTGCAGAAAGATTCACAGTGACAGCAACCAGCAACTCCCCCTTTGAATCACAGCATCAAATTTTGAGACGAAATCTCAGGCAATTGAAGCAGCATATGAAGAACACGTCAGAGGGGAGAAAAACATGGGAAATCGAGTAGGAGAAAGGAGGTCTAGATGATAGATAATTAGCAGGTGATATTTGAAACCGTGATTGGAAATAAAACATCAGAAGAGAACTAATCAGACCCCCCACAAAAACACCGTTCAGAACCGAAGATCAACAGAGGATATTCTTATCCTTCAAATTTATACGACACAGAAAAAAAACACACACCCCCTTGTGAAAAAAGAGTGAATTTGTGCAACCAAACAAACACCAATCATATAAAAAAAATTCAAAATCAACAAACAGTGAAACACTGACCTAACAGATAGAGCACGTAACTGGTGAAGACAATTGGAGAAACAAAAAGATAGGTGTTTGAGATCAGAACGAAAGAATGTGAATTGAACCAAAAGAGAGAAAAGAAAGGGAGTGGTGGAGCCGTGCCCAGAAGAGAAAAAAAGCGAAAGGAAGCAGCTTTAGGAGAAAAATCGAAAGAGATTGATGTTTGGGAGGGAATAAGTAAAAGAGGGGAATTGAGGGTACTGATTGGTTTGATGGGTCAAAAAAACGAAATCAGAAAAGGTTAGTTAGGGTTTTTGGCGTATGGTGCATTTTCCTAGTTCCGAGTTTCGGGGCCGAGGGGGATAGGTAGCTTAAGCTTTGTCCTCTGTCTTGAATGAATGTTTGGGTATGATTCTGTGTGTGTGAAAAGAAAACATTAGAGATTGAGGAATTAGAAATTGTGGAATTTGATGTGTCTGGAAGCATGAAAATGAAAAGTGGGGAGAAAAAACAGTAAAACAGGACGGTGTTTTGGTGGTAACTGCTGCCTAGATTCCATGTATGTTTTGTCGTCGAGGTTTATTACGCGTGGCAACTTTGGACCGCAACACGTCAGCAACGGGTTGTATCACAAGGAGTGTTAGAATAGTACTACCAGCAACCCATTAATTGCATCTGAATTAAAATCAAAGGTTTTTAAAACCGGATTCAACCGATTAATACATTAATCTAGGCTTTGTTGAATTGTACTTAAACCGGTTTTATATGTTTTAATATTATATAATTTAATGGAAAATACTAATAAAAGTTTATAGAATATTTGTTAACAAATTAAAAAGAGAATTTTTTTTATTAGAATATGTAAATCTATGTTGTTTATGACTTTTTTTATATTCTTTTATGAATTCTACATTTTTTTTATTTTCTTAAACAATTTTCTAAAGATATTAGTTAACAAAGCTCTAATTTAATTAACATAAAACGATAAAAAATAGGATTAAAAAATTATAAATTAATATAAATGACTAAATTATATGTTTCATAAGATAATAACTAGTAATTCTTTATAAAAAAGATTAGAACTAATAATAATTGACAAAATAATTAATACTTGTGTGAAATATTAGGTATGAATTTTTATTTATTTTAAGAATATTTTAAATTATATATAAAATATATATTTTAAATTAAATAAAAACAAAAAAAAATGATTGGACAACTTGATTCTCTATACTAGATTGCTAGTTAAACATTGATTCTCTAAAAATGAAATACTCTAGTTTTTTGGAGTATTCATATTAACCACTAGATTGTTCTCATTCAATCGCGATCGATTCAGTCTGATTTTTAAAATATTAGTTAAAATAAATTTTATTTGGAAGTAATTTTTGTACACATTTGGATTAAAGTTCATAAACTTAAATTGTTGTTTTTAATATGTAAGAACCGATGACAAGTATCAAGAAATTTATAATAATTTATATATTAACTCAACCAATTGAGTTAGATTTCTTCGGTTTATAAACTTAAGTTTGTATAAAAAAAATGGTAACTATCATAAGAAGGACCTTAGCACCCTAGTAAGACATGAGGTATTTCTACAAATTTATATCATTTTGATTGACTATGAGACTAATTCTTGATCTGAAATTTAGTTATACTAGAACATCTTCTCCCGTTTTCAATAATGTATTGTATAGGATGAAACTCACAACCTTTTCCACAAATATAACATATGCTACTAATTACGCTTTTCCACAAATATAACATATGCTACTAATTAAGCTACATGTAGTTTGTGTTAATTTAAATTTGTAAATTGAATTTATAGAAGTATTTTAAATTTTATCTTTTCAACAAATCAATTTTTTGAGACAAATTTTTACTCTTAAATATACTTTAATTTTAAAGTAATTAAACATGATTTTTGAACTCATTTTACTTTCAAACATATTTTTAAAACATTCTTATAGGAAATCTAAACATATCGTTCATTTTATAAACTGAGTTTGCAAAAAGAATTTGTAAGTATGTTTGGATTGTCGTTGAACATGTACACATTCCTATATCCATCTAACATATCAACGTAAAATTAAGGTTTTAGATCTTTTCGCAAATGTAATTTTGAAACAACTTGCATACATTTACTCAAACATAGGCTTTGTTATATATATATATATATATATATATATATATATATATATATATATAATCTTGATTTCAACACAAAATATAAGTGTACAAACCTACATGTTATGAAACTGAATTTATTTTCCGGATTGAGTTTGGAACAATTTCAATCAGAAATCTAAACATAACCTAAATAATTTTTAGGATAAAACTTTGTGATGATATTGTATATACAAAATAGTGATAGTAAAGAAAAAATATTACAAGATTGAAAAACATGTCATTGATTAATCTTTACATTAAGTAAGTTATATTTTTAATTTTTTTATAAAAAAGTTAAAATTCCCTCACAAAACATTTGTTAGGATCACCGCTGCTAAACATGTTTGATTAAAAATATGTTTGGGTCCCACAAAATTCGAAAAATATTCATTTTGAACATATTTTTTCATATTAATTTGATCCCTATAAAAATAAAATAAAATTTTGCTATTCTCAATATGATTTTTTGATGTGATTAACAAATTTAATTACTCTCTCAATCTTTCAAAGCACATCCTGAATATACTAGAACTCATTGTTATTTTATCATCCCTTAATCTCAAAAAAAATATGAGAAAACCCCTCAAGAAGTGATAAAAAATTGTAATTTTTAGAGATTGTTAGTTGTCAAGAATTGTTTAATTCATCTTGAGAGTTTTTAGCTGTTATTTAATTCATTTGTAATCAAATTACATTTAAATCTCTAACCACATCAGATTATCGTTTAATGGAGTTATTATTGAAGATCAATAAAAATATATTTTATTTTTACAAGAACCAAATTAATAATATGAGATAAAATTAATACTTTTTCAATTTTACAGTACCCAAACAAATTTGTACTAAAAAATATTTTAATTTAAGGAATAAACGAATTTTAGCTTACTGGATAAACTAATTATTTCATTTTTCTTCTTCTAAAGATGTATGCCAATATTTTTAAAAAGTTTGTCAATATTGTAACATATTTTTAATCAAACATGTTTTCTTCTTGTTTATCGAGAACTTATTTAAGAAAGTTTGTCACTATAACAATATTAAATTTAATAATTATATTTTTTTTTTTCAAAACTAACCTTAAGATTGGTGAAACTCATCATCTCATTCTTTCAACTAAATTATTTTTTACCTAGTTATACTCATCTTCTCTAATTCTCACAAAAGATAGAATGTTTTTATCATATTAATTTATCGCATTATTTTTTATTAACTACAAAACTTGTAAAATAATAAAAGATATTTGATTAAAAACAATTAATGTAAAAAGTAATTTAAAGAGACTCTTATGGAAGTGAAAAAAGTTTTATATATAGACAGGATGTATTACAAATTTACAATAATAAAGAATATATTTAAAATTGATATATACAAAATTTAAAATTTTGTTTTAGTGTCTCCAGTGTAATTCTGGTTATGCTGTAATCTACCAAGTAATCCACTAATGAACCTGGCTTTTGGGTGACGACAGTATGATAGGATATGTTCATGAACACTTTCTTTTGTGCAAATAAAGCAAAAGGAACGCTGTATGGTGCATTCCGTGTAAGAGACCAAACTATGAATTGACAAAAAAGGGTTTTATTAAAAAAGTATAAATTAAAATGTTTATATTTATAATTTTGAAATCGACTTAGTTAATAGAATTTGCTTCTAAGATATTGGGGTATGAATTGAAATTGAAATTGGGATATGAACAGAACCTCAAATCCGAAAGTCATAAGCAACGTTTTGATGAATCCAATAATTTAGTCACAGTTCAATAACAGATTCGAATGTGTGAATCATTTAATGTTCGGTTTGATTTTTAAAGCAAATTACAAGTTCAAACTTCAACTAATTTTCAATACTGACAAAGCCTGATCTGACAATGTTAGTAATAGTTGGGTCCTTAAGGAGTGAACTCTACGTATAGAAATATTTTTAGTGCAAAAATATAAAATACTTTCAGAAATTGAAGTTAAATCCATAATCCTTAAACATTAGTGTTACAAAAATGTTTTATAGGAATTCTATATGAGTTTAATAAGAAAATTTAAAAAATAATGCAATTTAAAAGTCATATAATTACGTCATAAAGTAAAGAGAAAATACTCTTGCTTGCATTATTATTATATGTTTGTGTGAACCTACCAAAAATAATGAAACAAAGTCGTTAAAGGAAAAAAAAAAAAGAAAGAAAGAAAAGAAACAGTCACATACTTACATGCCCCATCTGCATGATATATAATGCTAAATGTGACAATTATAATGGTGGCATCACTCTTTTTCTAATACCACAGCTCAAAGCCACAAATTGTTCATATGCTACCTAATATCTTGATTCAAATTTGAAAATAGCATAGTTGCATTAGCAAGAAAGGATATTTAGTACAGGATACACAAGGCATGGAGCGGCCATATGCCAATCACAAAATAGATTCGAATTCAAACCTTCCACTATCCAATTGAATTATATAAAATACAGATTTAATTTTTATTTTCAAAATGTGAACGTATAGAAATATACTAGTTTAGTTTCATCCTTTAGCAAACCTCTTGGTCACCTTTATCAATATAATATGATATAATAAACAGTAACTACGTTCTTTAAGCATGTGATTCAAATTCAATTTATAAGTTTTTTTAACATGACTATATATAATTATTAGCTTATGAAAATCACATCCGAAATGTAAACCAAACAAGATATTAGTATATGAAAAAACATGCTTGAATAGGTCATTTCTTTAAATAGTACCTCAAAAAATTAATCTGTGATTTTCAAGTAAAAATATCCTGGGTTAAAAAAAATGGTTGCCTCTTTTTTTTCTTTCATTTTTTCATTTTAGATTATTTTTTAATTTTAATTGTATTAAAAAGGACAACCACTTATGTCTATTTTATTTTTTTTATTGAGAAATTCCTAATTTAGTCACATTTCCGTTATCATTACTCTTAAATGTCATCACAATTCATTTAAAAGCAAGCAAAATGCTAACAATTCACTTATCCTAGTCAATATTATATGAATAATTTAATGATAATACAGTTTACGCGTTTTTGTGATTAAATTTTCTTTATGAAAAAAGTCAGACATTACCAAAAAGAAGGTAAGGGAATACATTCGTCACATGGCTACTTCTTGACTACTTGACTTGGGTGGCTTTTCTAGCCATTGTAAATGTACAAACCCGTGACTAAAATCTGACCCTCCTCCAAAATCTTAAGAATGATTTTGAGATCATGCTGCAAACAGAAGATATTGGGAATGATTTTGCAATTTCATTACAAATAGATTAATGGAATATAGATATTTTAATCATATCCAGATCTTTTATTCTTTTTCAAATTTTGGTTTCCTCAATTATAATTGGAGGTTCATTGGGCAAAGTTATCCACTAAAAACAAGTACAATTTAACCTTTGTCGGCTTATTTCATAGGCTAGTTTAGTTTGCTTAGCATGTAAGGCATGATATTTGGCATGCACTTGGCAAATGCTTAATACGAGTGGTAAGTTGGAACTTTCATATATTCTAATAGTATAAATGCCACGTATAATTAAAAATGAAGGGGGATATTAAGAATTGAACCCATATTTAATTTACTTTTTGATAAACTACAAGTACCTTAAACGTATCCCTACCAAAGAACAATGCAACCTATATTGAAAAAGGCTCTCTGTACATATCTAAAAGAAAATCTAAGGGAATAAGTCATTGTTCAGCAAGGTACACACAAATTGGCATCAAGTCCCATGATCTCATGTTTTATTAAATTCATTTGGCCTCCTCAGCTGTGACTATCTGAATTTCAGAATCAGGTGATAGTTTAAACTTGAGAACCTTGTGAAGCTGACACACAGGTTTTACTTGCATTGTTGGAGCTTCACTTGAATCAATTAGTCTTGTTCCGGAGAAAAGTTTCACTTCAGATGTTCCTGTCTCTTCATGAACAACAGGAGCATCTGCACAAAGGGGTGATTTATCAAACAACTTATTTTAAGCAGTTCTTACAAGTGGGAAGGAAATGAGATTAAAAGTAGTTCCATAAAAGCATATTTTCCATATAATATGAGTATCTTAACAATTTGAAAGACATCATTATTGAGTGATTAAAGGTTAGCTATTCTTCCGGCAATATCTAATTCACCAATTGATTGGCAGCTAGGAAAAAAAAAAAAGACATAGAGGATATTCCTCACTGGCTAATCTTCTACAAGTTTATTTTAGAGTCTGTTTGAGACTCTTAACAGCATCATGAGTGGAGAAGCAGCAATTCCATTTCCAACTTCCATATAGACTACAGTTAAGTGAGCTATTACAGGCATACTAAATAGTAGTATATAGGACAACAGGAGGCCAGATGCAGCATCAACTAATGGGTGCTACTAAACATGCCAACTGATAAAGTAGCTGTGAAAAATTAACTTTACCGGGATAAATATAAATAGCAATTTTAGTAAAAAAAAAAAAAAAAAAAAAAGCCCATTATTCTTCAATCTAAATGAAGACAGGAATATAGACATTGTAAATCTGTTACTTGGAGGAAATGCAGAAGAATCATCTTTGGAAATCAGTTATCTCTTAAATTGACACAAGCATAAAAGCATTGACACTTCAACATTTAACAACCAAAAAGGTCAGAGTATCCTGACAAGTGAGACGTAATTCTAGGTTCCAAGATCTACTTTCTTTAATCAGACTTATTCTGTATTAACTGTAACTCACCTTGTTCTGTAAATGCAAGACATGTGCCAATTGTCTCCTCATATTCCCCAACCTGTAGACAACAACAAAGCATAACAATCCTTATATGATCATCATGTGTTCAGGGAAAAAAGGGGGAGAGGGAGGGAACTTGAATTGCCAGCTATAATTCAAATTATCAAACGAAAAAATAACCATAATAGATGGAAGCAACTTTAACCTGTTTGAACTTCTAGCTGAAATACAACATTAAAATTATCTGCCCAATCCTAGATATAGCATAGAAGAAACATACATCTAAACAAATGGACAAAATTCATTAAGTATATAGCTTCAGCAGATTCACCTGAGACCACAAAAATATCATTTAACCCCAAAAATTCCCAATAATAAAAATCATAAAGCACAAGAAATTTTATAGTAGGCAACTTACCAGCTTGAATTTGTCATCAATGATCAGTACTGGGTTTAATGTATCAAGGCCCTATCATTAACAACAAATAATATAAGCATACTTTATTAAGGTAGGATATAATAAATCAATAAAAAGGTAACTTATGGATGAAGAAATGTCAGAACAATGCTAGTGACATAGAAAAGGAAAAAGAAAAGAGAGCATCCTATAGTGAAATTAGAAGTTGCAGTGCTTGTCTAGCATATATAGAAAGCTTAAACAGTGTAAGCAGTATGGTAACATCACATTTGAATCAAGATAAATAATCCTGTTTATCAAAAACAAAAAAAGAATAATGGTCTGGTGTTGAAAATTTACATAGTTGATGAACTTGATACGCATTCAGCAAAAAACATGAAGAAAGTGTGATAGGTTGGGGAACTTACAGTAAGAACATACTTTGCATTTGGTGGAATGTCAATTAGGTCAGAAACAGCATCCAAGTTAAGCAAAACATATTCATCTTGATCCTCATGATCATGTGAAGCTGCATTTGCCTTCATATTCCTGCGCACACATCGTAAGTAAAAACTGACACCATAGCAAATCTGAAATCAAGGAAAAATGATAGTTTATGCCCATGATTTTTCCCCCTCAAATATCAATAAACAAAATATTCATGTTTTTATAGTTAAAACAACATAAAAAACTTGGGTGAGTAGGTTCAAACAACAAAAACGAGAGTTCAGATTCTGATTTTGAATCAACGGTTCAAGATGGTTATCGTTTTGCACTTGGGAATTCCAAGTTAACATAAACACAGATAAAATTAAATTATTACTTTTTTAAACAAAGTTACGAAGTGGAATGATGCAAAGCGAGATTTGGGTAATAATGCCGAACGCAAATGGGAAAAAAATGAAATAGGAAAGATTGAAATTTAGAACCCTAACTCGAAATAACAAATGTTGAGGAGTCAAATGAGAAACACAAAACTTTTTTTTTTTTTTTTTGACATCACGAGAAACACAAAACTTAATACCTGAATCCCACTTAAGATAAATTATTGTTACAATATATTAAAGACTTCGTCAGAGGAGGCACGACAAGCTTCACGAAGTCGGAGAAGGTGCGGGGGCTGTGGAGGATGTTGTAATCCTGTATGGAAGGACGTATATTATGATCATGAGACCAGATTAATCCAATGACAGATAAAAGTGGTCCATCGAAAATCACGTTGGTCCACCGTAGACGTGATTTAAAATTTTAATTTGATAATTTAAAAAAATAATAAAAATATAAAATAAAAGAAAATAAATCATACAACTTGATACTAAAGCATAAAGCATCGTTATTGTGCAATTTTGATCCCTAAAATTTCACAATTATATAATTTTTAATTTTAATATTACATCAATATTATCAAATTGTTACATCATCATTTTAATATCATATTATTACTAATATATCATATCAATATTTTTTTTATCTAAAACTTGACCACAGACCAACCATAGACTAATATTTGTTCAATTAAAAAAATGTCAAGGACTAAATATATAATAATTTTTTTATAAAAAACTAAAATTAAGCAATTACAAACCCATAAAACTATAGACGAAAAGTGAATTCAAATCTATCTCAAATTAAAGGCTTCTTTGTATTATTGT
>PYAF01005245.1:1402595-1456580 GCA_007407185.1 Glycine tomentella | reverse complement strand
TTTTTTCCCCCCCCCCCCCCCCCCCCCCCAAATTTTAAACTTAAATCTTTTGAACTAATTATGCACATTTTTTTATTATGTTAATTATTATTTTTTCCTTAATCTATACTGTTTGGATTCTACTTAAATAATTGCTTATACATATCTGTTGGGACTTGCTAGTTAGGTCAACAAAATGACCAGCTCTCCTCTTCTGTCTTTAGAGAGAGGGACTGTTTCTCACCAGCTCGGGCGGAAGGACTGAGATGTTGTTATTAGATAGGTCAAGTTCCTTCAGAGAAGTGAGATCTTTTAACCCCTGAAATAAGTTCATAGGTAAGCAAATGAAAAAAATAAAAATAAAAGAAAAATTTAGCATTTATTAAATAGTTCGTAGTGTGTGTCTATTAGACAAGTTTTAGGAGCTGAGTTTCCGTGTGTCTGCATCTATATGACTCAACCTTTAGAGGTCAAATTATACATGTAAGTTAGTCAGCTCTCTGATCACTAATAATTTACGGGAGTATGATAAGGAATTCAACAGAGGTAAAGATTGAACTATAACACTTCTCTTCAATCATCAGTCTATAGTAGACAAAAATCCAATTTTATGAACTTGCTACTGTAAAAATACATTATCTATATTATAAAATAAGAACAGCATTTTGACATGAAAAATACCAAGAAAATGGCAAGCGGTTTTCCAAGGTTGAGAGGAAAATAAGTGGACACTAAAATGTTACTTTCAAGCCAATATAAACTTTTATATGATCTGAATTCAAGAGGCATACATACAAATTGCTGGACCCTAAGCTATAACAGAATTCTAAGAGAAGATATTTTGAGAACCTAAAGATGAAAGAAATCTGAGAAAGTGAAAGTGAGTTTTCATTAACCACTTGACTTGAGTATACATCTTTTGTATTTATAGACAGAACTGATATTAGATCAGCTGTCACAACTAACTAACAGCTGTTAACTAACTAACAATCTAACTATCTTAGTTAAAACTAACTGAGACTGCAGTTGAATAACAGCAGGTCTCTTTAAATTACTATAATAAGTTACAGTCATTATCTAAACAATATCAGTTCAAGGATATTATCATAACTTGGGATATAAATAAACAAGCAGTTACACATGCTTAATCCCTGTTTTCTACCCAAAAAAAATGTTACCACTGGAATTGATTGAAGGGAATTCTGACTCAAGTCAAGGATCCGTAGCTGTTGCAGCCCCACTATATCTGATGGGACTTCACTGAGCCTCATTCTCCTGTTAGTGTTGTGATGCAAAAGTTAAGCACAAGCTCCCAAGAAGATAAAGGAGAATATGAAAGTTAAATTTCTGTGTATGTGTGTGAAGTTGTCTTCTTACACTTGCCATAGATTTCAGGTAACCAAGTAACCAACCTTAGGTAAAGCTCTTGCAGGTATGGCAAACTAGAAAATGCAGGTACATCTGGTAATGAAGCTGCATTACCACTTAGATCCAGGATCTGAAGCTTAGGCACCACTTCAAAGCCATCTGAAGGTATCTATTGTTCAAATGACAGATATGGTCAGTCATATCATTCATCTCATTTGAATTTATAGCAGAGAATATAAGCATGTGAACTAAGAAATTTCATATTACTGTTAGGATTTCTGCCACTATCATCTCTGATAAATAATGAGGAAAAATAATATCTGGAAATGTTTCATTACATGCAGCAGAGTACATCCCTATTATAAAAAATTTAACCACAAGAAATTTTGAGAAGTTCTAACAACTAACCATTTTGGCCATTGATTACCTTTTGATACCTGCCTTATAGAAGAGTTATTTATGTTATTGGAAATTAATAGTACTGTTGTTAGTAAAAAGAAAAAGAAAGAATTCAACTTGTCAATGATACAACTATGAAGGAATTAAAACATACATTGCCCTTTTTATTTTTGTTAAGATAACTTTACAAATCATTCCAAAAGCAATGACCACCAATGGGAGAGAAAAACAAGTATATATATATATGGATTTTACAACTGGAAAACCGAATTAACTATTTATAAAGTATTATGTCCTGCAACAGTTCTATACACATTTTGACACCATTATTCATTTTATAAGAAAATTAATAGAGAGAAGCTCTCAAATCATTAGTCGTTACCTGTCTGAGGGGATTATTATCCAGCTTCAAACATGAAAGGCTCGAAAGTGATTTAAGAATTGAACCTGGCCACTCTTTAATTTGATTCTTAGATAAAATCAATGTCTGGAAAGGGCACAATATACAAAGAATTAATAGAGCATTTCAAATCAGCAGCAGGTCAATTTATGACCATAATATCTAAGAAATTTTCCCAAACCTCAAACATTAATCAATTAACAAATTATCATTAATTCTGGAAACATATCACCATTAATAGATCCATAAATTGCTTAGAGCATGAATCTTCATGAAATAATCACTCAACAGAAAGAAAAGGGTTTACCATATAAGAAATATTTTACTTTATACAAAGAAGATGAAAATAATGGCAAAAAAACATTTTCCTTCCAATTTAGAGGAAAGTTAAGGATCATTACGATTATTTTCTGTTGTAAAATGTCAGCACAGGCACAAAAAGAGCATAATTACAAAGAAAAAAATGTAAATAATAATATTATAGTACTTATTTAGTACACAGAAAAATATGAACCAACAGAAGAAAATGGTTGAAAAAAATTACAATCCTTCTACTTATGACTCCTAATATACTGATAATATGTCACTCATTCCTTCTCACTCAACAAAGACAATGTCCATCTGTACCAGGAGATAATGGTTGCTAACTTATTACAGCATCTTACAGGAAATAAAACCAGAAGATAAGGTTTAACCTGGAGGGAAACACAAGAAGAAACTTCCACTGGCAACTCCTGGATGGAGTTTCTGGAAAGATTAAGTTTTATGACCTCCCCTGATTCCCATACTTCTGATGGCACAGCACTCAACCCCAGCCCTTCCATAGAAAGTTCCTGAACACAGTTATAAATAGATGGGCAATTAGTGAGGAAATGAATGTCTATCTAAAAAATTTAATGAAACTTTAACAGGTATATGGATTCGTTTGTTAGTTTATAATGTGATTATTCATCTCAGAACAATATAATAACATTAATGAACACATTGTCAAACTACAACGTAATCAACTTAATGATTGGTAGATAACTAACATACTCATCTTTCTTTGTTATTTTTATCCCAAAAAGACTTCTAAATTGCCAGCAAACTAACCAAATTCTCTAACCAAAAGAAATAAAAAACAAAAAAAGAACTTGATTTTGTCCCTCTTTTCCTGGTATAAGCACAATGCCATGTGCCTGAATTTGATAGTTGAATTTGCACTAGATATTTAAGTATCATCTGCTTGTTAAGAAAAAAATTAAATATCACCTAGTAGCCTCTATTAGCAGAATACAGAATGAGTTCCTTAGAAAAACTGAGTAATTTCAAGCAACTAATTGGCACTAGTATATTTTGTATATGCAATTAATGCACACAGCGATATCAACGCACTGACACAGACTACAAACAGTTTATCATAAAAAAGAAATTTATTGAATCTATGGAATGAATATTTTCCTTTTCAAGAGATGCAACACCTTTGAAATGATAGACAATCGGGTAGCCATTGCGATCACCTCTTTTGTTGTGGTTACTGCTTCAGAATCTGCAGAAGAATTTTACATTATCATATCTAACATCAATAACAGAGTCAAATTTAAGTTTTATACGCATAATGCAGCTAACATTGTAAGATACCTTCATCTTCAGAAAGTCTGCTTCGGAGAAATTTCAGTAATGCTGGTGTAGGTCCAGATACTAATGAGCTGGTGAGAAAAAACATCAGTGAAAAAAAAGAAACATATAAATATATATGTTGAGTTCAGAAAGGACCACACAATTTCCTGTACCTTCGAAGTGTTCTCATAGGATTTCCACTAAGCAGAAGTTTCCTCAATGTAGTCATCTTGCCTAAACAAGAAACAAAAGGGTAGGGATTCAATGTCAGTGAAGAGAATCATCTACATCGAGAAGAATAATAAATCATGCCCAGATCCAGCACCTGAAATTATTGCTTATTTAGAACTCTTTATCACAGGGAATGTTGCACTGTTTTTACAATTTTATCACTTGAAATCAGTATAAAGATTTGAAGTAAAAAAATTATATTCCTTTATATTTTCTGTACAAACTTGTATACTGTTCTCATTAATTACATACAATTGTTTTTTTTTTCTTCTCAAAAATAAAGAAAATTATACTTGTCTTGCTGACCTTACCCATTTCAGGGGGTAACCCACTCAAAGAATTATTAGAAAGATCCAAGACTAAAAGACTCAATTTGCATGCCTCTACTGGATAGTCCTTCAGCTGTTAATACACAAAATCAATAAGCAATTGAATTAATAATGAACTATTGAGGGAGAAGAGAACAAAGCATCAGAAGAAGAAAATTGCAATATACTTATTATTGCCAACAAAATTATACAAACAAGAGCTCTTTCCATACATAATAGAAGTGATTATGAACAAATAATTTCAGCATTTTTTATGTGTGTATTTCAATTAGCATGATTTGGAAAAATAATCATTTTTTTGTTAGCTTCTAAATAGTAGAGAGAGCTTTAAATATTTCCCCTAAAATAATGTTTCCAAGCACACTATTACCCACCTGGTTAGAGTGAAGATCTAAAGTCCCAAGGCGAGAAAGGGCCCCTATCTCCACTGGTAATGTAGAAATATTGTTATTCCTAAATTGAGAGGAAAAAAAAACAAACACAATATGTATCAGAAGTGCAGATGTTTTAAGTAGAAAGAAAAAACAATGCATTATGCTTTTAATAATATGAAGACTTGTATCGGGATAGGTTAGAATTTGACCCCAAATAAAGCTCTGTAAGTGAATGACAACCAATGATTGATGAAGGGATTGCTGATATTCCTACAGGAATAGACACATACCATTTCTAAGTCAGAATGAAAAATGGAGAAACCAAAAAGACAAGAAAAAATAGACCCTTGTTTATAGAACTCACTGTTTTGATGAAGGTAAACACGAATTAGACGTGAAAGGCCTCCAATGCTGGTTGGTATCCCATTCAGCAAATTTTTTGCTGCAGCAAGGATAACAATGGAAACAGGTTTACCAAATCAAAGGATTTACAAATAGGAATGATATAGTTAATTTATACAATACGTGTGAACTTAGAGAACAAAGGACCTTACATGCATTGAATTCAGTAAGCATGGTCCATGATGAAATGAGATTTTCAGATATCACCGTTAGCTTGTTTCCCTGGCAAAGACAAAAAGATAATGTAGTAAGAGCACTGGTTAATAGAATAAAATCATAAATTTTTTAAGGTTTAAGATGTTTGCTGTCAATTAATAAACTAAGTTTTGCTACTAATTACTACCTCCATATCTAGCTTAGACAATTTGGAACAATTTGCTAAATCTTCTGGCAAACTTGTAATAAGATTGTTTGATCCCTGCAAAAAGAGAGTTATAAGCCTCATTTCATCATATAGCATGTACATGATTATTATATGAATAAAAAGTAGGTACAAATATCAGTGCCAGTAACAGGAATTGAACAAATCCTTTTGAAACAAGAAAAAAAATTTAGCCAACAAATTGTGGTACATCACTGTTTTTATCAAAAGGGAAACTCCTTCCTTAATCATGCATTCTAAAGAAAATTCACTCTCCATTATTTATAATGTAGTTTTAACTTTGGATACTGATCTAAGAAGTATCTCATTGTTATAAATCAGTTTGTGCTTTCTAACATTAACATAGAACAAAGTGGGCCCCTAAAGAAGCATGATCACTTCAAAGAAGCAGCTGCGTCCCATTCTTTTCTCTTCTATATTTTACACTTTTATTCCAATACATATGAGAATATCGCAATACTTACATATACTTATAACATTTTATTATGCCTACAATGAATCATGCTCACTTTTAAAACATTGATTCTCCCTTTCGATTTAAGGCTTCTGTTTTATGTTGATGTTATACTAATTTTATATTTTTGTGTTATAGATGTTTCATGTGCCATAATTTTAAAAATTTGTCAGAACATATCAAGCTCCATGTTGTATCTATACTTTCTAATGGGTTACCACAACCAAATTCCATTTATAGTCATCAAAATAAATAATTTTATAGCATTTCAAGGTTTAATTCATAATAATCACAAGCACAATTTGAACAAACCCCTTTTGTCAGATAAGCAGCATAAGGCAACCCAACTAACATCTACACCAATAAGTTTCAGACTTTCAGCAAGACATGGCTATTACCTTTAAGTCTGACAATTCTAAGCATCTTCCAAGCGAGCTAGGAAGTTGTGTGAGCTGATTATTTGAACAATCAAGCCTAAACAAATAAATGCAAAAGCCGAGCGGTTTGCAAGGCACAAATGCAAACAGAGTAAGTACAAAAAGGAAAGTAAACTTTCTAAAATCAATCAGCATATGAAAAAATAACACAGAATTCAGCATACTTCACAAGTGACGCAGCTGATCCAATCTCCTCCGGTATGTTAACTATTGAGTTGAACGAAACATCCAACATCTTCAACTGAGGCAGCCTGTGAACCAGAAACAAACAACAACCCAAATCCAGCGTCAAATTTTCAAACTGAAAACCATACAAGTTAAACAACCAAAACTCAAACATTACAAAAACTCACTCTCCAATAGCAGCTGGAAGCTGAGAAAGAGAGTTGTGGCTAAGATTCAACACAGCAAGAAAAGGCAAATTTCTCAAATCTTCCTTCAACGATGCTATGCTATTGTGAGCCAGAATAAGCTTCTGAAGCTCCACTGCCTGTAAATTTCATTCCATTTCATTTCAAATTTCACTCAATTTTCCTAATCAAAATGATTCTATGCTATTGCAAACAAGAACAAGCTTCACAACCTGTAAATTCCATTTCCTTTCATTTAATTACATTTCATTTCAAATTCCATTGCATTTTCCTAATCAAAATGATTCAATGCTATTGTGAGCTAGATAAGCTTCACAGCCTGTAAATTCCATTCCATTTCATTCCGTAAACGACATTTCAGTTCAATTTTGAAAGGAACAGTACCTCCCACCACTTGTCGTCTCCGCCGCCGAGGCCCTCCAGATTCCGGTAAACCTCGTCGGGAATTTCTCTGCATCGAAAGAACAACGAAAACAATGCACGAATGGATGGAAACAAAAGTAAGAAGAAAACGACGGCGTAGAAGTGAATGGAGCAATGGAGAGAGTTGGCTATGGCTTACGTGAGGGATCGATTGGAGAGGTTGAGAGAACCAGAGGCTCTCGCCGCTTTCAGCAACCGATCCATGGCACCGTGCTCAGATCAGATCCAGAGGTGAGGAAGATGGTTTTCAACTTCAAATTTCAAATGATTTTCAAAAGGATAATGATATATAATTCTTTTCTAGGCTTCACAACTTCACTGTAGCATCAATGAACATGACAGTGTGCAAGTGTGCTGCTTTTGTCTATGTGGTGCAATTTCAATTCAGTTTGGTGCTCACTGTTGTTTAGTTGTCAAAGTTGGTCCGATAATTGTTCCTGTCGAAATAGTCGATTAGAAGGTAACTAGTTTAAGTGATGAGTTAGTAATTAATTTGATATATTAAAAATTTAAAATTATATATAAGTATATAATTAATATTATTTGTGTAAGAAAATTTTATTTATACTCCAAAATTTAAAATAATACTTGATAATAATCTAAAATTCAATTTTTTTATAAAAAAATTAACAAAAAAATAAATTATAAAACAGTTGGGTAGGCCAGTCTAACTAAGATTCAGTGACCTATCCAACCGAGTTTGGTCAAATCATCCTGGTTCAATTGTGTGACCAGTTTAATGATAAAACCGACTTGGTTAGACCATCGAGTCCTGATTGGATCGATCCAACCGATTGAGCCGAACCAGATTTCACAACACTAAATTCAATCATTACTATACCCTGACTTCAACCATAACCATAATGGGGAGTTTGGTAGCATTACATTTTTTTCATGCTTAATAAAATGGATTTGTTTAACTATTAAAAATTTAAATAAGTTTTCAGAAAATTAAAGAATTATGTGATATTTTTATTATTATTTTAATATAATAAGAGTAATATAATATTTTTATTACAATAAAAAATTTAGTTTGTATGGAAATCTGTTTAATTTTTTTCCAGAAAATATCATTGTTTAAGAATGTTAATTTTTTAAATTGGATATTAAGCATGAGAAACTAAGGTTCTCACCCTAAGATTTTTAAGAAACTAAACGTTTCCATGCCAAAATGCTCATTTTAGTTCCTCAAATTACACGATGACGACAAATTGGTCATTGAAAAATGAAAAAAAAAACAATTTAATATGAAATATGTTAAAAATGTGATACATCAATCATGTTATTAAATTTGTGATATCATTTTTCATTAAGCTGTAATGTCCAAGGACTATTTTGATAATAAATTGTATTTTTAAGAACCAATTTGACATTAAAATACCAAATTTTATGACCAATTTGTCATCAAATTTGTGAAACTAATTTATCATACTTTTTATACAGACTAAATTTAAATTTTTCATCTTTTAAAGATCAATTTATTATTGTATCACACGTTCAACAATCAAAATAATATTTATCCTAACTATAATGTTAAAAATAAGACATAAATATATTTTTTAATCCTTTATATTTTTAAGGTGAGTTGAAATGATAATTTTAAAATAATAATTGATTTTGATTGTGAGATATGATTGTGAACCTAAAAAATGGAAATTATAGAAGATAGAAAATTACATAAAAAGTGAATTCAACAACAATGGAAATTTTTTATTGGTCATGAATCTTACCTTTCATAGACCATGTTATAGCCCCTCTTTAAAATAATAAGAGACTAGATTGAATATAATTGAAAAATATAAATGCCTAAAAATGCTTTTTACATAAAAGTAATGATTAAACTAAAATATCACAATAAGTATTCATTAGGGCATAATGAACTATTTATTGGAATTTGGAAGAGTTTTATTCAAACTTTTACCATGTGGGAAGCAACATGTTGCTAGCTTTATAGGCTACTTGTCAGGCCACGTGGCTCAAAAATTTGATTTCTGACTTTCATATTGTTTAAAGTATTCGAAGCCACTTGTGATATTCTGGAACAATATTGCTGTTGTGCATTTTTCTCAAAACAACAAGAGTTCTTCTCGTACAAAGAATTTGATATTGCATACTTGTTTGATAGACAAAAAAATTGGATTTTTAGACTCAAAAGGAGCATCTTGTCATAGAAACATGAAAGTGCTTCTTCCTTGACACATGTCACAATCCATAAAAACAAAATTCCATTAATACATGGATCCCCTCGTTTAACATGCAATCAAATACCATTCACTAGTTATCTATCATAACTCCATGCACATAATATTATTGCTCTAGTAAATTTTCACTTTGTGTAAAAGTTCCAATCACTGAAGCAACACCAAGCTCCAAGTAAGATACGAAAATGACCCGCCCAAAAGTTTGCTCATTAGCCTTGCCCCCTATAGGCTGCAATCTTCATTATCATTAGTTAAGGAAACGGAATTGGGCGGATTTAGTCTTTCCACCCCCACCCTTCCTCATCAAGTCCTTCTTGCCCTTGCCTTTGATTCTTATCAGGGGCTTAAAATTAGATTCACCTCCATTTCTGATTCCATCTTGTTTTTTATATTCATAAAAAATGGATATAACATAACATTTTTTTTAATTGGACCGAATATATTACAATATACTAAATTGAAATTTCAAATAAAAATTATTTAATCTTATTTATTTTTGGATAGCTTAAAGAAATAGTGATCATAATACTTTGTTTACCAAGTTAAAATTTCAAATGTTTAGCAACATATTAAATAAAAATTGTTTGTTCTCATTTATTTTTGAACTTAACATGAAATTAAGTAAAAATTGTGCATAATTATAAGAAAAGAAATAATTGCACGCATGAAACAAACATTAATCCATTAAAATTGTAAGGTTATAATAGTAGTTTAAAATATTTATTATATCATAATAGTAGTGGGGCGGGGACCAACATACCTGACCTCATCCCCAAACTCGACTTTCTTAATCAGGAAAAATTTGAATCCGACCCAAACTCTTGTCAACTGATGTTTTCTCGTTAAAGTTGAGAAATAGACAGATTGATTCTCGTGGAGACGGATACACTTGTCATGCCTAATCTTCATGTTACCATGTTCAATATCTCCTCTTTTTTCATAATTTTTTGGGACTCCTAAATTTACCCATAAAGATATATGATTTTAGACAACAAGAACCAAAAGAGTTAAAAAAAAAATTATAACTACATATATCAAAATATAATGTTTAAAACTATAAAAACAAAAAAATGATTAAACTTTGGATAAACAATAGAATAAGATAGTCATTAGTGTAGCAAACAACTTATTACTATGAAATAGTTATCCTAACACAAACAATTTCATTTTGATCACTTTATGTCACATGTTCTAAAATCGTGTTAAAATATCAACTAAAGTAATTTCAAGTAAATATTTACTTGTTTGATTCTATTACAGATAGAAAAAATGATTTTGAGTTAAAGTAGTATTAAATTGAATATTTTATATATTGAGTTTTATTGTTAACCTATTTTTAAAATAAAAATAACACTTAAATATAAATTATGTCACTTCGAACATCAATATAGACCTACCCTACCAAGCCATTACTAGCTTTTCTTTTGCTCAGCATGGCCCTAATAACACATATACTATATTTGTTTATTGGAAAAAAGATGAATAATATTAGAAAAAGATTCTCTATTAACTTAAAAATTAGAAACTTGTTTGTTTGACTAAATAGAATTTATAATTGAAATGAATTCTAGTTCTCGTTTTCAAACATTTATTTATTAATATCAATAAAAATTATTTTATTATCTTAAAAATATATTTTTCAAAAAATAAATATAATTTTCAAGATTAATAGAACTATATGCTACTGCTATCCCTCCTCGTGCTCAATGTCTATGTTGAGAATTGCGATGGCTTCCAACCACCAGGAAAACACGTATTTCTATTTCTGGCAATACCCAGTTCCTACATCATATCATCAATACAAGTACAATTGCAAACCAATTGATGGGTCGGAACTACTCTTATCTCAAAAATATCAGGGGTGACATGACCCTTCATAATCCCATACGCCCCTAGTTAGAATTTTGTGATTTTAGAAATAAAAAATAATATTTTTTACTGTAATATTAAGGTGAATATTAATCAATTTTATTAATAATCAATCTTTATTAAAAATCTTGTTTGGTAGCCACTATCTCTCAGTTGACAATTTTTATTTATTTATAAAACTCGAACCCACCAAATATAGTGTTATAAGAATGAATTAGAATTTTGACAGTGTTAATATGATATGTTATTTTAAAAATAGTTATTATATTCATAATATTTTTTTACTTAATAAATAATATTTTATAAAATATGATGTTATACTTATATTATATTATTTTTTAAGCTTAACATTATTTATTTTAAAATGCATAATGTAAAGTATACTTTAGGTATATATTTTTAATAAAAAAAATACAATTTTGCTATATATATACTAGGTTTAAATATTTTTTCCCTATAAAGAAGGATTTTTTTAATTTTAGATTTCAAATATTTTCCTTTTGATTTTATTCCTTTAAAGATATTTTTTTATACTTTATTTTAATATATAGTATTAAATAAAAACAGTAAATAATTAAATAATGACTTAATAAGAATATTGAAAATCTATTGATTTATCACATCATTAAAGAATTTAAATCTAACATGACAATCATCATGTATTTTTTTTTATAATCTATCTTTTCAAAATAATTGATGACATCAAATTAATTTATGAAAGATTTAAAAATATAATTTATTAAAAAAATAATACATGTGATTATCTTGTCATACTCTTTGAAAATATGATAACTCAATGAGTTATTAATATTGTTATTATGTAATCAGATAACTCAATTAACTAGACACAAGGCACTAAAACCAAATATTTTAATTCTTTAAAAGATTAAAAAAGACTTTAAAGTACTAAAATAAAAAATACCCGAGACCATTGAATTTATCAATGGATAACAATCAGAAAAGAAATAAAATACGATCCACAACCAAAATTTCAGATGCAAAAATTTCTGCTGTGGAGACACAATAAAGCATTCTACTCAAGTATACCATAGCCAAAAACTTATATATTCTCTTATTTCCACAAGCCTAACGCGGCATTAAATAATCCCCCTACCAACCAACCTCATATATTTTATGGCAGCGCCCAGTGTTCATTATTAATATTGCATTACATCATGTGAGTACAATAACAAATCAATTGTTTAATCAAATAAATTCCAATTATATTTTCTATAATATCTTCATAATAATTTTTGTTAATGATGAAATAAAAATATATTAAATATGTTTCACCGATAAATAATTAAATAGCAATGTTAGAGTTGCAGATCGAATGAGATATGATAAACGTATATACTCGAAAATGGGGTGTAGTGGAAAATGAGGAAAAGTAACTGAGGAAATCATGATTAACTAAGAAAAATATAAAATAAGAAAGGAGAAAGAAAAGTAAATATTTATTTATCTATATGAGAAAGGTTAATAACAACCTATTCTTTTAAACACAAACTCCTTTATTGTTGAAATTTCCAGAAATTTAATAAAACGTGAGTCTCACATTTTAATGTGTTAGGAGGAATTATGTTAGAATATGTGTTTATTTTATCTGAAAACGAAAACAAATACCAAAAGATCTACCATAACTCATTGTTAGAAAATGTGTTTAGCAATGCCCATCTATTTATATTATTGAATTGAGAACAAGCATACTAAATATTTGTGCCAGCAAGATTTCTGGCACACACGGCTTAGTTGATAGGCTTTTAAACGTTTTTGTTGCATCATGAGTGTCATCACTAATCATACCAACAAAAGGAAAAGGCTAGAAATTAGGAAGCTAAGTGTTGTGATGATGACACTGCTTTGTTGTGTTCATTTTCATGTCCAAAGTTGTGATGAAGTTGAAGATGGAATCAACAGATCTCACTTCCCTCAAGGGTTCCTCTTTGGAACAAGCACTTCCTCTTACCAGGTAGTACTTCTTTACTTCTCCTCTTTTATCTGCTTTCAAATACGTTCAAGTATTTTTACTTTTTTTCCTTATTGGAGTTACGTAGTTCTTTCCCTTCTTGAAATATATTTAAAATGTTGTTTCTGTTAATGGGAGTTTTTTGAAACCACAACAACAGATTGAAGGAGCAACATTGGAAGATGGTAGGGGTTTAAGCAGCTGGGATGTTTTTAGTCATACACCAGGTAAATGGTCATCACTACTCATCTCATTTCAATCTATCTTGATTGCTTGTGGTGCACACAGTTATTATAGAATTATAATGATGGACATGAATAATCACAATTTGAATTTTGATAAATTTTCAGGAAATATAAAAAATGATGAGAATGGTGACATTGCAGATGATCATTATCATCGCTATTTGGTAAATATCAACTTCATATTTTTTCTGCCTTTGTTATACTCAGACTAGTATCTGACTCATTGAATCGTTGTTCTTGTGACACACTCCACAGGAAGACATTGAGTTGATGTCATCTCTTGGGGTAAATGTATATCGATTTTCTATCTCATGGTCAAGGATTCTACCAAGTAAGTACTAAATTTTATCGGTTGATCCCATAATTTTTATTTTTTTAAAATTTCTGCATAATTTGATCTTCTTGAGGTGTAACAGGAGGGATATATGGGGACATAAATCCAAGTGGGATAAAGTTCTACAACAAGATTATAGACAATCTGGTGCTTAGAGGTGAAGTAAAACAATGCCAATGTCCACTTGATTCTTTATATTCCATCTACTCCATGCATAGTGCTACTTTGTCTTAGACTTGAGATTGATATTATTCAGTGTTGGTTATGTGTCAAGACTCAAGACATTAGAAATAACTCTCCTAAAAGTAAAAACTATGCTGTTAAGCCAAACCTCAGAAATGGTTTAATATTATATGATGAATGCTAGTGCCTAGTAACACTTTCTAGTTTCTAGTATTTTGTTTCTTACATATTCTTTTTATTTTGGTTGAAATTCAAGTGGGTTGGTCTCACTAGTTTAAGAATACCACCTATATTGAATGGAAAATGGGACCCATATATTAAGATTCAAATTTATGTGGGTCCCACTAGTTTGGATATGGATTGGTAATTCGTAAGAGGATAAAATTGACAATAAAAAAAATATGTTGGGTGTAGGAAGCATGACTCGTCTTGCTTTTGTGCTGAATGCATGTTGAATTTCGTGCCACCACATGTATTCTGGCAAAGTAAACATACCTTAAATGGGAAATGGGACCTACATAATAGCATTTCTCTGTTTATATTTATAACATTAAATTTCCCTCAGCTGTACCTAAATCTAAACATGCATGGTGTACCTAATCCAGGGATTAAGCCATTTGTGACAATACATCATCTTGACTTGCCACAAGAACTGGAAGAAAGATATGGTGGTTGGATTAGTCCCCTGATACAGTAAATCTGTAGCTCTTTTTTTTTTTTTTTTTTTACTCATATATCTGCAGCTCTCATTTTTGTTTACTCATATATAATGCTGAAGGATTTGAAATTTATCAATGAATTGTCCTGTAAGATGATGAACCCCCTACATAATCATTGTCCAAAAGTTTATGCTAAGAGAGCAGTGAAACTTTTATAATTGTATACTTCCTTTTTTGTAGGAGAGATTTTGTTCATTTTGCTGAAATTTGTTTTAAGAGCTTTGGAGACAGGGTTAAGTACTGGACTACCATTAATGAGCCAAGCCTGGTTGTAGAGTTTGCCTATATGAGAGGAACACATCCCCCTGGTCACTGTTCCCAACCTTTTGGAAATTGTGTTGCTGGTAACTCTGATGTTGAACCTCTCATTGCCATGCACAATATGTTACTTTCACATGCCAAGGCTGTTGAATTATATCGCAAGCACTTTCAGGTAACAAACTATCATTTGTTGTCATATTTTCTAGGTTACTGGAAAGAGTATTAAAGGCCAAGATGTGAGTTTAATTAGTGAACCACTCATGCTAATCCAGGCAAAGCAAGGTGGAACCATTGGCATTGTTGCACACACCTTCATGTATGAACCATTTAGAGATGAAGAATGTGATAGACAAGCTGTGAATAGGGCCTTGGCTTTTGTCATAGCCTGGTAAGTTGCTAAGAAGTACCATTTTCGTGCAACATAATCAACAAGAGGTTTGCTTATGACAATAATGCCTAAATAAACTACTATCTAGTAAAATATTGATGAAAAGAATTAGCAGCACACAATCCTTTTTATTTATTCTTTAAAATTTTCTACTCTTTTGGTGGCAAGAAGGCTCTTAGATCCCTTGGTTTTTGGTGAATACCCACCTGAGATGCGCTCGATCCTTGGGAGTAAGTTGCCAATGTTCTCTCTTAAGGAAAAGAATCTCATAAAAGGCACCATAGACTTCATTGGCATCAATCACTATGGAACTCTCTATGCCAAGGACTGTTCTCTCAATGCTTGTTCTCTTGGAGCAGATCATCCAATAACTGGTTTTGTAGAAACAACTGGAACAAGAGATGGCATTCCAATTGGTGAACAGGTACCCTTATGTACTCCACATGCTCTTATAGTTGTCATATTTGTTAGTGGTTACTTAAATTTTGATTGAGGAATATGTATTGAACATAATCTGTGATATAATAATTTCCTTTGTTTAAGCAGACAGGAATGCCACAGTTCTTTGTGGTTCCAAGAGGCATGGAGAAAATTGTTGACTACATTAAGATGAGATACCATAATATGCCCATGTATATTACAGAAAATGGTGCGTAAACATTGATTTCACAATGACTAACATTTCTGTTATCAATTCTAGTACTGACAAATATATATAAAAATATCATTTTATTTTCACCTTATCTGTCATTTAATTTCAATTTGTATACGAAATCAAGAATGGACACAACTTTGAAAATAGAAACAGAGAAAAGGGGTGGTACTTCCTTAGGTATCAATATAAAAAAAACGTTTGTGTTTGTTTTAAACATAAATAAATTTCAATTAATTTTATCTTATTTAATAATTCTTTTTTTAGAATATTCTTTATTTAATTGAGATTTTATTTTTGGTTGTTCTTTTTAATTCTTGATATCAAGTTCTAAAGAAAGATAGGTTGAAAAAAAATATTAGTAATTTTAAATTGAGATCGATGTAATTAAATAATGATAAAATAACTCTCTTAATGTGAATCAATTTTTTTTCTTTATTATCAAGACCGAAGTACTATTTTTTATGATTATTTGTGAAAATATGAAGTGAAAAAAGAAAGTACGTTGTTTCCAAAATCTCATTTTCTCCCATTTGTTTTAACCTGGCCAAGTTGCTTGATCACCTAATACTGGCCATTTTATCTAGAACCAGGAGACCAAGAACAGTGACTGTGGAAGGTCTCTTTTTGTTATGTATGTTTGGCTCTTGAGAAGTGAGTTAACTAACAAATTTTGGATTGTTACGTAAAATTTGTTTCAGGATATTCTCCACCGTTGAAACCGGATGTGACAATACATGATTTACTACAAGATTTCAAACGAATAGATTATCATAAAGCCTACCTTGCAGCTCTGCTTGGATCCATAAGGTGAGTGATGATAAGGATTAATATATGAGTAACATCTTTGTTTATGGTTATTTTCAATTACTATGTTTGTTAAAGATGAGTAATTTTATTATAGAATAATGATATATAAATATTTTATTATTTTAAATATTTTATATTTATTTTTATCTCTCATTCTATTATATTTATATTTTTTTTCTTCTTTCTCTAAGTGTTAAAAAATATCATATTGGGAGTGCATTTAATATTTTTCTTTATGATATGCAGGAAAGGTGCGAATGTAAGAGGATATATGATATGGTCATTGTTGGACAATTTTGAATGGAGAAGGGGCTATGGCATGAGATTCGGGCTATATTATGTGGATAGACACACTCTTGAACGAATTCCCAAACTTTCTGTTAAATGGTTTTCTACTTTCCTCAACAACACTATCCACACCAATAAAAGAGAAGACTTGAGCAAGCAACGAAACTTGGAAGCAAATATGTGAGAAATGCTGATTTTGATTTTATTTGAACTATTCCGTTAATTCTGTTAACATGTTCTTCATCAATAATAAAACTAATCTATTTATTGTTTCCCCCGACATTCCAAGGATGTATGTTGCTTCTATTGTACTTCAACTCGAAGTCTTTATATATATTTTTCGTTTTTGATTCTAAATCATAGTATTGAGATATTATAATCAAAATTCATTGAGTTTTGGTAAGTCCTCTATGTTTAGCTTTTGATTGAATGACACATGTATAAGTCAAAATCTTATTTCTCTTATTTGATCAATACATTTATTTGTAAACAAGAACAAGTAAATAAATTTGATTTGGTTATTGAGTAATTGAATTTAATTACAAATGACTTTGTAATCTTTAACAAGCATAAATACTTGCATTGTGTACGTATTTATTGGATTTAGTCTTATGTAAATCGATATGTTCTTCAACTTGATTAATTTGACTAAAAGTAATTTATAAGAATTGTTTAAAATTGCTGAGTTAAAGAAATAACATGCAATAATATTCGAAGATGCATGTCTTGAAGTAAATTCCTCTTAAAGCGTGAGCTAGTTCAACTTGTGAAGCAAAAACATCTAGGTTGGAACCTCATCTGAGGTTGAATTGCAACACTTTTAGGTCAACCCAATTATTTCGCTTAAAGATAACTTTCACAATTAGTAACAAACTATCTATTATCTCATCTAATCTTATCAACACAAGGAAAAATGCTTACAAAGAGGATCTAACATAACATAATAACATGCCAGAGTGACGACGATGCAGTTAATTGGACTCCGGCGACAGTGCTTTTCGCTCACAACATCGAAACCATTTTCTGCTGAACTAAAAACTTAAGGGTAAATGTTGAGATATGATTTTGATATTGTTGAGATATAATTATGATTGTAAATCCCTATAATCAAAGGATTTCATCATTAATTGTATTCAATTTCATTCTTATATACTAACAGAAACACACAAACACTATCACTTCTATTTCGTTGAGTTTAATATGTTATAAATTTATATTATTATGTATTGATGATGTATTTGTTTAGTTTATTTTTGTCAAATGTATGTATATGGATTTTTTTTACTTCTTTTGTCTCAATTATTTGTGTTATTATGATTATTTAACTTTTGTGTATTTTTTAGAGTCGTATTCTAATCATATAAAGATTTTTTCTTTTTAATTCAGCAAACATTTCAAAGATAATGAGCCTCTTAATTCACATTACACCAAATGAACAAAGCGGTAGGTACGTATATATTTCTTTGTGTTTATTTTTAAATTTATATTTTTTTAATTATAGACTAATTTTGAATCAATAAGAATGAGAAAAAAATGAAAAATTTATTTTTTTAAAATAATTTTAAAGGAAAGAGGAAAGCAAAATAATTTAAAAATATTATGAATAAATTGGTATTTTAGTTTTATTCTCTACATTTGCTAACAAATTAAGGGATAGGCATGACAGCGGGATCCGAACCCGTGGGTACTCGCCCGAATTCGTCCCGATTTTAACGAGGAAAAATCGAATTTTTCGGGTTCGGGATCGGGTTTTTCCCGGTAGTCAAAAGCGGGTGCGGGAGCGGGTATGGGGTTACTAATACCCGCCCCCGTCCCGTAATAAATAATATTAAAAAATAAAAAAATATATATTATTTTCTAATTTTTTAATTGAATTGATTGATTTTGTTTTATAATTTTAAAATTATGATCCCATATTTTAAATGTGGGTTTGTTATTATTATTTTTTTGTTACATAATTAACTTTTTTGTCCGATTTTCAATAAAAAAAGTTATATTATTTTTTTTTTAATTTTAATCAGATAGTGGGGGCAGAGCGGGGCGGGGAAAACCGACCCCAACGGGGGCAGGGATGGGGATGTATTTTAAAACCCGATAGGGATTGGGGGCGGGGGCAGGGAGTGGGTTTGGGGGCGGGGGCGGGGACGGGGAATGCAATATCCGCCCCCGTCCCGCCCCGATGCCATACCTATTAAAGGATCTGAAAATCTATTTTTATTTCTTTTTGTAGTCACAAATATCACCTTAATTTTATTTGGTTTATAATTTGAAAATAAAAATGATTTTATTATTTCTATTTTTAAGCATTGAAATACAATAAATAAAAATAAAAATAATTTTTTAAATTTTTTTTTTGTCCAATAAAATAATTAAGCTGGGATAATTTAGTGACACATTTCATATATTTTTATGTTTTATATCAACGTAACAATTTATTTGATAGGTAGTTAATTTGATGTAGACCAGTAATTTAATTTTCTAATTTTTCTTTAAGTACTAATTAAAAACTTTATCTTTCATCTTTTTTACAGATAAATATATGTTATGAGGAAAGTGAGGTTAATGTAATTAGGTATAACTTCGAATCTTTTTTCTCCAAAAATAATACTCTCTTTCGAATCCAGAAAATAGTTCTTAGAGATTTTATTTCCTTTTGTTGACGTATAACAGATAGTGAATTTATTTTTATCTTTTATTGAATCTTTTTTCATAACTCGATAGATAATTTGATAAGTCAATGATTTATCTAATCTATCATGAACTTAGTTTAATTTTAGTATCACATACTTTTTTGTTTTTTTACGGCTCGAGAAAATAAAAAATTATAATGTATATAGAAAATTATGATGTCAATTTTTTTAGTTAATTAAAATCCCTCACTCATTAAGAAATTAGTTATATTATTTAAATCTAATGGAACTTTTAATGTAAATTGAAAATGAAATGAAATCGTAGAATAGATAAATATCATAAAATTCTGACATTTTATTACCCTGTTTGTACTACCCACTCATGACATATTAATAAATTGTGGCTATATTAAATATATACAAAATAATAAATCCAAGAAATGATACTATTCATCTTCTATACCATAAAGTTATGAGAGAAAATAATATGAAAATAAAAAAGGCTACTATAATAATGAATTTTAAGTTTTACATGAAACTAAAATAAAAAGATCATACCAAGAAAAAATATCAGAAGCAAAACATTGTACAAAATATTTGTTGCATTGATCATACTAAAAATAACTTTACGTGTTGTTCACTTGTTAGCAACTTCTATCTCGATTGGAACCTACATAGCCATACGAATTAATCAGCAATTGAACATCGTCAAGTATTTTAAAATACCTAGCCAGAAAAATTCAAAATATAGTCAACCACAAATATTAAAAAAGAAAGATAATAAATATGTTTTACAAAAGGAAATTTAGAATATCTTCCTAATAAACATGAGTTGTTTTTTTTAAAAGTCAGCTACAATTTTTTTTTACATGAAGTTTTAACACTCAATTATATTTAACATACAAAAATATTTGAAACTGAATATAACATTAATTTGACCAAACCCAGATACAGATAATTGGATGCATAATAAATGGTCATTCATGTGATCTAAAAACTCATTAAAGTTTTATATGTAAAATTGTTAATTTTAAAATTGTCCATTTTAAATATGTCTTTACCAATTATCATGGTCACTTAATTAGTAACCGTTAATTTTTTTAAATTTCCTGAAACAAAAAATAATTTTTAAAATAAGAAACAAATATATCCTTCGTTTGATTTTTCAGAGATTCACTTGAATATCACAAATAAAGAATAAGGAGAAAATATAATTTTAAAAAAATTGTAAAAATGAAAGAAAAAATATAAACAATCAATAGTAGAAGTAAAAGCAGGAAAAAAATTAAAATACTCTAAATTTTTAAATCATTTTATAAAATGTAATTTTTTTTAAAGTTAAACCGAAAAAATATTTTAAAAAATATAAAACAAAAAATAATTGAAATCCAGTTTTAAATTTGCCTTTTTTTTATGAATTTTAAAACTCATTTTGGTCTGTTTAATTGTTTAATTTTACAACTGAAAGTGATTTTAAAACTACCCATATTATGGTGGTCTCATAATTGTTCAAGTGTGTAACTAAACTGCTTTTTTTTAATATTAATATGTTAATGTTAAAATTGAAATTGATGAATAAAAATAATTTTAAAAATATTTTAAAAGAAAATAAAAAATATAAATAATAGAAAAGTAAATACAGAAAATGATTTTTAAAATATTCTGAATTTTTTAAACAATTTTAGAAACCATTTTATAAAATTAATAAGTTTTTCATTTTAAAATGAAAAATATTTATACAAAAATGAATCCAAAAATATTTCTAAGAGAAAAATAATTTTTACATTCACATACTCATTTTAATTTTAAAAGTGTATGTTCACACATCACAATAGTCGCATAATTGTTAAGTTGAATAACCGACTATTTTCAACTCAAACATCATGTTCACTCTTCATATACTCAAGCAAAAGAATAAAGAATGAGAAGAAAGAAAAAGAAGAAAGAAATAAAAGAAATTTTGCAGCCAAAGAAACAAGGAAAAGAAGAAATCTTTATATGCATACATGATTCCAATTCAGAGACGATTGTATTATGAATTTTTCAAGTTTATTGTTTCTATTGGTTGATTAGCATCTAAACACATTGTAAAACAATACAGATGGGGAAAAAATCACACATTGTTTTTAAAAAAAAACAATTCACTCCATAATAGCCAACATAAGAATCAGGAGAAGGAAAAGAAAAATGAAAATGAAATTTGTAGAAGAAGAGAATAAAAAGGAAAAAAAAAAAAAAAAAAACCTTTACACTTAAGCCAAGAATTGTAGTACCTTTAAATACTCGATCATCATTCTTGTTAAAGGAAAATAGCATAACCAACTAGGGCAACACACATATAAGATAACAAATAAGATGCAAAAAATGATAAGGTATAATAAAACACTTTGTGACTTAAGGCTTTAAGAAGAGTCCATCATATTCTTCAATAGTTTCACTCATACTTCAATAGCTATTCTTTTGTTCATTGATTAATCTCGTGTTTAAAATCCAAAAAAGAACTGTTAAGTAATGAACAAAGTTAAATATTCACACACAAAAAAAGTTAAATCAAATACCATTGCTCCTGTGAGTGACTGACCATTTGAGTTCCAATCTCATCCCATGAAATTTTTTACTGTCAAGCATTGAATTAAAACAACAAAAATGGTAATAAATAAAGGAAATTAAAATTAGAGAGATTTGTATTTGGGACAACATTGTGAATGCATTCTTGGAAGCACATCCATTGCAAAAAACAAATGTCAACATGAAAATAAACTAAAGAAGAAGGATTCATTCATAAAATAAAAAAAGGATTCAAAATGTTATGAAAATAGAAAATGAAATAAAGACACTAGAAAGATATTACGAATATACCTATAAACAAAATTTAAAATATAATGAAATTAAATAGAGATAAAATAAAGAACCTAGAGTTCGATGGGGCAGATCATAGGATGCTCATAGGTTAATTTGTTGGGAAGGGCCCTTCACATCTGCCCTACTATGGATGAAATAAATAAAGTAAATTAAACACAAAATCGATTAACATTACCCACCCATATCAGTGAGGGATGAATGGGAAGTTAAAGTAAGAAGAGAAAAATACAAGAGGTTGAATTGAATAGAAGATGCGAAAGTGGAGTCTTAAATGTTATGTGTTAGTGTTGCTGCTATTCGTCGGTTACAAACGAGGAGTTGAAGGGAAGAATATTATAACTTGTAATTTCTTGATTAATTTAGTAGCAAAATTCATCAAGTAAAAATGGACACCAAAAAGGAATATCCCCTTTATATATAATTATAGATAACGAGTTGAGAAATCATTCCCTTCAAGCATTCAGATCATTTTCAGTTTTATATTCAAGTGTAAATATTATTTTTGTCCTTAAAAATGTAAGATAATAACAAATTAGTATCGATGATGATGAAAAATTCAAATTTAATTCTTAAAATTACAAAAAGTGCGATAATTTAATCCAGATAATTTGATGAAAAAAAATGAGTTATCAAAATTCAAACATGTGCCATTTCTTTAATGACTTTACCATGACAGCACGATCCAAATAATGCTACTGTTTTTTTATTAATATCTTGATAATATTTTTCTTTAAAATATACAGCAGAATTGCATAAGTTAGAACCTACAAAAAAATTAAATATTTGAGCACCAACACCAAAAAAATTAAATATTTGAGCATGTGATGTGGGATTTATGGCACTCCTCACCGGAGAAAGGTGCTCAGTTGACCAGCTTTGAAACGTTTTTGTTGCATCATGAGTGTCATCACTAATCATAAGAACAAAATGAAAATGCTAGAGAGGAAGGTAAGTGTTGTAATGACACTGCTTTGGTTTGTTCATTTTCATGTCCTAAGTTGTGATGAAGTTGAAGATGCAATCAGTAGATCTCAATTCCCTCAAGGGTTCCTCTTTGGAACAAGTACTTCCTCTTACCAGGTAGTACTTCTTTACTTCTCTTTTCTCTGCTTTCAAATACGTTCAACTGTTTACGTAATTTTATTTTCTCCCTAAAATACTTAAAATGTTGTTTGACGTGTTACTGTTAATGGGGATTTTCTGAAACAACAAAAAACAGATTGAAGGAGCACCTTTTGAAGATGGTAGCGGTATAAGCAACTGGGATGTTTTTAGTCATACACCAGGTTTGTGGTGACTGGTTATCTCATTTCAATCTATCTTCATTGCTTGTGGTGCACACAGTTATAGAATTAAAATGATGGACGTGAATAATCACTATGAATTTTGATAAATTTTCAGGAAAGATAAAAAATGATGAGAATGGTGACATTGCGAATGATCATTATCATCGGTATTTGGTAAATACCAGTTTCATATTTAACCTGACTTTGTTATACTATGACAGTATGACTAGTATCATTCACTCACTTAACTGCTGTCCTTGACATTGGACAGGATTACAGGAAGACATTGAGTTAATATCGTCTCTTGGGATAAATGTATATCGATTTTCTATCTCATGGACAAGGATTCTACCAAGTAAGTCTTAAAAATTAACACATACTAGTTCCCATAATCTTATGTTTCAAATTGTCTGCTTAATTTGATTATCATGAGCTGTAACAGGAGGGGTATATGGGGACATAAAGCCAAGTGGGATAACGTTCTACAACGAGATTATAGACAATCTGCTGCTTAGAGGTAAATGACAATGTCAATGTTCACTTGGTTCTGTATATTCCATAGTGCTA
The DNA here is from genome assembly GCA_007407185.1 of Glycine tomentella. Lineage (NCBI taxonomy): Eukaryota > Viridiplantae > Streptophyta > Magnoliopsida > Fabales > Fabaceae > Glycine > Glycine tomentella. The sequence goes on along the minus strand of PYAF01005245.1, from coordinate 1,432,168 downwards.
CTTGGTTTTGACTTTAGATTGAGAGTATTCAGTCTTGGTATGTTTCAAGGCTTTAGACGAGAAATAACTGTGCTAAAAGTAAAAACTAAAGCTGTAAAGTGAAACCTCAAATGGTTTCATATAATATGGAGGGTGCTAACAATATTTTCTTAAACACTCTCTTCACAATACACTTACAACTATTGGCTAAATTATTGTTTGTCCTAATAGTTTGGAAATGAGACCTATCAAATGGAAAATGAGACCTACATACAGACTCACATGAATTTTCCCTAATCGGAGAGAGTGTGTGCAAACATTTCTCCTTTCATATTCATAACAGCGTGCATTGTCCTAAGCTGTACCTAAATCTGAACATTTATTTAATCCAGGGATTGAGCCATTTGTGACAATTCATCATAATGACTTTCCACAAGAACTGGAAGAAAGATATGGTGGTTGGATTAGTCCTCTAATACAGTAAACCTTCAGCTCTCATTTTTGTTTACTCATTTTTGTTTACTCATAATATATAATAATAAAGAATTTGGAATTTTATCAATTCTTCAATATTCTCCTGCATAATCATAGTCCAAAAGTTTAAGCTAAGACAACAGTGAAACTTTTATAACTGTATACATTCTTTGTTGTAGGAGAGATTTTGTTCATTTTGCTGAAATTTGTTTTAAGAGCTTTGGAGACAGAGTTAAGTACTGGACTACCATCAATGAGCCAAACCTGTTTGCAATCTTGGCCTATATGGTAGGAACATATCCCCCTGGTCACTGTTCCCCACCTTTTGGAAATTGTAATACTGGTAATTCTGATGTTGAGCCTCTCATTGCCTTGCACAATATGTTACTGTCACATGCCAAGGCTGTTGAATTATACCGCAAGCAATTTCAGGTAACAATAAAATTTCCTAAACTAGCATTTGTTGTCACATTTTCCATTTTATGGGAAAGAGGATTAAAGGGAAATGTGGGAGTTTAATTAGTAAACTACTCATGCTAATCCAGGCAAAGCAAGGTGGAACCATCGGCATTGTTGCATTTTCCTTCATGTATGAACCACTTAGAGATGAAGAATGTGATAGGCAAGCTGCTAGTAGGGCACTGGCTTTTGACATAGCCTGGTAAGTTGTTAAGAAGTACCATCTAATACCTGCAACAAAATCAAGAAGACTTTTGCTTATGACAATCTTGCCCACAAAAATTATTATGTACATTATTAAAGAACTGCAGCACACGATCCTTTTATTCTTCATTTTCTGAAAAACTTTTCCTTCTCTTTTGGTGACAAAAAGGGTCTTAGATCCTCTTGTCTTTGGTGAGTACCCAGCCGAGATGCGCTCTATCCTCGAGAGTAAGTTGCCAGTGTTCTCTCTTAAGGAGAAGAGTCTCATAAAAGGCAGCCTAGACTTCATTGGCATCAATCACTATGGAAGTGTCTATGCCAAGGATTGCTCCCTCTCTACTTGTTCTCTCGTAGCAGATCGTCCAATAAGAGGTTTTGTAGATAAAACAGGATCAAGAGATGGCATTCCAATTGGTGATACGGTATCTTTATAAGTCTTCCAGCTAGTCTTTCGTTATGATATGGTGTTTACTGAAGTGTTTGATAAAGGAATAGGTATTGAACATAATCTGTGATATAATTTGTTTTAAGCAGACAGGACTACCACTGGTCTTTGTGGTTCCAAGAGGCATGGAGAAGCTTGTAGACTACATTAAAATGAGATACCATAATAAGCCTATGTATATCACAGAAAATGGTGAGTGAACATTGATTACATAATTACGAAACAATTTCTGTTTTTCATTTCTGCTACTCACAAATAATTTTAAAAATGTCATTGTCATGTTTTTTTTTAATTTTTTCTCATTTTCAAATGTTTGTATAGGAAAGAAAGCAACTTTGAAAACAGAAACAAAGAAAAGGGAGTAGTATTTTTATGATTGTTTGTGAAAATATGAAATGAAAACAAGAAGAGTTTCCAAAATCTCATTAATTTTCTCCCATTTGTCTATTAACACGGTGTTGCTTGATCACTTAATACTGACCATTCTGGCTTTGGCTTTTGAGAAATGAGTTAATTAACAAATTTTAGATTGTTACATAAAATTTGTTTCAGGATATTCTCCACCGCCGAAGCCAGATGTGACAGTACATGATTTATTACAAGATTTCAAACGAATAGATTATCATAAAGCCTACCTTGCAGCTCTGCTTAGATCCATAAAGTGAGTGATGGGGACAATTATATGAGCAACAGGGTTATTTTCAATAATCACTTTGTTTGTTGACAAAGGGTAATTTTATTATGTGCAGGAAAGGTGCAGATGTAAGAGGGTATATGATATGGTCATTGTTGGACAGCTTTGAATGGGACAATGGCTACGACATAAGATTTGGGCTTTATTATGTGGATAGACACGCCCTTGAACGAATTCCCAAACTTTCTGTTCAATGGTTTTCCAGTTTCCTCAACAACACTGTCTTCACCAACATAACAGAAGACTTGAGTGAGCAACATCTTAGAAGCAAAGATGTGACAAATGCTAGTTTCAATTTTATTTGAACTATTCCATCAATTTCGGTTAACATGTTCTTCATGGATAATAAAACTGATCCGTTTATTTTTTCTCTGGACATTTCGAGGTTGTGAATTGCTTCGATTGTACTTCAACTGAAAGTCTAAATGATAGTATTGAGAAAATAGAATCAAAATTCACTTTGAGTTTTGGTAAGTCATCAATGTCTGGCTTTTGACTGAATGGCATATGTGTAACTCAAAATCTTAATTCTCTTATTGATCAATACATTGATTTGTAAACAAGAACAAGTAACTATATCTATATGGCATAAATTCTTGGCGCAGGCTAGAATGGAAAAGTCCCTCATATCTCCCATCATTCATGGGAAACAAGGCTGGTCTGTAGGATATAGATTTTTTTTTTGAGATATGTCTAAGACTATCGTAGACATTTGCACACTAGAGTAAATTAAAAAAAATACTAAAAAAGTAGCATGTGATCATCCTATTGAAGATCACCACCGTTGAAAACTTGAAATAGTTGGTGTGAGTCCATTCATGATTTCTCTCTTTCTATATATCTGGCCTGTGGGCTCATGGACAATGGAAATTTGAATTCTTTGCACATTGCAATTCCTCAACATATTACTAATGTTATTTTCTCAATACATGGTCTCCTACGGGGGATTTGACTAAAAGGGGTAATTTTTTTTTAGTAAATTATACTCGCACTTCCTGTATTTTGTTCAAATTTTATCTGATACATCTCTCTTTTTGCATCCTACCAAAAACTCGTTAATTGTTTAGCTCATATTACATCTAGACTCCTGTTTCCTAAACACTGTTTAATAATCTAACAGAAATTAGATATATGCTGGTCACATGACTTTTAATGAAATTTTATATTTAAAATATCCTCATCTTCTTTAAGACTCTTGCTTCTTTTATGTTTTTTTTTCTGCAATTGGACTTAAACCCAACTTGTTGTTGAATGTGAACCCACTTTGTTGGTACACATTGTTAACACTTAACACTCTTCCTCTCATCCTTTGAGAGGGGATAATTTGAGTTTTACAATTAAAATGTAAGAGTAATTTTGTCTGCTCACATATTTCAATTGACTTGAGTTAATGACGTTAGTAAAGGTGTAAAAGCAACGTGCAAAACAAGGAGGTTTCAGATGAAATTTGAGCAAAACATAGGGATACGAGTGTAATTTACTCTTTTTTATTATCATTTGGGTTAGAGTTTTAAATTATTTATCAAAAGGGATAAGTCGTAACATACTACTTCTGATTTAGAAGTCGTAACACATGTTACTACTTGATTATTTTTTAATTTTTTTAAATTGAAATTGTAATTTTTTTTACGATTTTAATATAATTATTTTAATATACGATTTTAAAGTCGTAAATTTTTTTATGAATTTTGTAACTTTCTTAAGTTTTTTTTTAATTATGACTTCAAATTCGTAAATTTTTTGATGAATTTGAAGTTGTGATTTTGTTTCTATTTTTCACATTTTTTGTTTTTTTCTTTTTTTATATTTTTCTTTTATTTTTTTTTACTTTTTTAAAAGATAATGTTTTTAAAAAAAATTATAAATAAATTAATAATACTTTTTATATGTATTATTAAATAATTAGATTTAAAAATTTATTTATAATTTTTTTTAAAATATCATTAGAAAAGTTTAAGAAACGTTAAAAAACAAAAAAAAATGGAAAAGTCGTTCGATGTTGCACGATTTTAAAGTTGTGAACTGTTACACGACTTTAAAATCATGTTTAGTTTTAGGATTTTAAAAAAAATAAACTTATAGTTGTAAAAAAATTGATTTTAAAATCATAAAATTTTGTATAACTTTAAAATCTTAAAAAATTTTACTAAGTCATAAATATTTTTATGATTTCAGTTAAAAACTTTATAAATATATAAGTCATAATTTGTATTATAACTTCTAGTTGATAAATAATTTAAAATTCATCCCAAAAGTGAATAAAAAAAATTACCCCCTTTCCAGACAAATCCCCGTCTCATGTGGCTTTAGTTGGTTATTACGAAATCCATCTAATGCCCCTCCTATTTGGAAGGAAATAATATGGTGTGTCTTGGGCTCCTCAGAAAATTCAACTCTTTCTATGAAAAATTCCCAGCACTGCTTAGAAAAAAATATTAAAAAATCATTCAATACTTTATTTTAAATATAAAAGTATTTATTAAAATATATTTTATAGATATTTTAGGAAAAAATTTATTTTTAGTCTCTATACTTTTCTATAATCTAGTTTTTAGTTCTCGAAATTTCATATTATTCAATTTAATCCATATATTTTACTTTAGAATTCTCACAAATGACATTAATTGATTGAAATGATGTAAAAAGTTGTTTTAGTTTTCTTTTCTTTTTTTTTTTTAAAAAAAAAAGCAATTATTAATATGTCTTCATCATACACATCAAACAATAACTTTCAAAGACTATATTTTTGCCTTCATTTTCTCATCATTTTTCAGTAATTATTACATATTTGTTGTTCTTACTTCTGAATTTATTTGTTTCTTGAATATTACTTTCATGAATTTACATGATAAATAGACAAATGTGATCTATTTACAAATGACGTTAACATCATATGTGAAGAGAAATTAAAAATAAGATTTTATGAAAATATAGACTAAAAACATATTTTTCCACTTTAGGGTTCATTTAATATGCTAAAATGCATAATACTATTTTCATGTTAACAATTGATATCAATCACTTATTTATCGCTTCTTTTTATCGCTTTCAAGGTGTCTACATTCTAAGGATTGTCCAAATATAATTTTCCAAACTTTTTATTAATAAGACCCTACTATCGGTAGGTAATAGCTCCCAACAATCACCCTGCGATGCAAGCAACCACATAATTTCTGAATTACCCAATTGATTATTCATTACACCGTGCAAAGTACAGAAACTGATACAAAGCCTACAGATCAATGGTGAGTCGACAACACACTCTTAAAATTGTGTCTGTATTTTTTTAAAAGCAAAATAAGGGAAGCACAAGGCAACAAAATTGTGTCTGTATCTTGTCTGGTATTTAAAGTTTCTAATAGATTTTTTTTTCTTGTATATCTTCTCTCCAAATGAAAATTTTTAGTAACGAAAAAATAAGAAAGTAAAATAAATTGAATTTTTTCTATAAAATAAAATTAAATTTTTTCTATAAAATAAAATTAATTTATGTACTTTAAAATTTTAAAAAAATAAACTCAAATACATCAATTAATTATAATTTATGAAGAAATTCAATTCATCTTAGCAATAGATAAATTTATTCCAACGAAATCTTAGTTATATATAATTTCAAAATTGGTTTATTATATATACCAATCAAATTTACCTAATCTTATTTCATATATTATGATATTTAAATTGAATCAAATTCGTGCTCAAATAAAAGATTGTATTAAAATTTTGAACCAAAGATGAAATCGTCTCAATGTTTCCCACAAACCTCCTTTGTGAAAAGAATTTCAATTTTGTATAATATCCAAGCAATAATTTTTAATTATTAAATATGGTTAGAACCCACATTAAATATTTGGACAAGTAGGATATCTTGCCCTCTTCACTAGAGACAGGTGTTCACTGGATAAGCTTTTAAACATTTTGTGTTGCATCAATGCCATCACTTATCATATTCATACCAACAAAATGAAAATGGTAGAGAGGCAGCTAAGTGCTGTAATGATACTGCTTTGGTGTGTTCATTTTCATGTCCAAAGTTGTGATGAAGTTGAAGATGGAATCAGCAGATCTCACTTCCCAGAAGGGTTCCTCTTTGGAACAAGCACTTCCTCCTACCAGGTAATACTTCTTTAATCTATATTTTTCCTTTCTCTGTTTTCATATACGTTCAAGTAATTTTATTTTATTTTTCCTAAAATATATAAACTTGTTAGAGTTTAAAATGTTTCTGTTAATGGGAATTTTGTGAAACAACAACAACAGATTGAAGGAGCACCATTGGAAGACGGTAGGGGTTTAAGCAACTGGGATGTTTTTAGTCATACACTAGGTAAATGGTCACTACTCATCTCATTTCAATCTATCTTGATTTCTTGTGGTGCACACAGTTATTATAGAATTATAATGATGGACATGAATAATCACCATTTGAATTTTGATAATTTTTCAGGAAATATAAAAAATGATGAGAATGGTGACATTGCAGATGATCATTATCATCGCTATTTGGTAAATATCAGCTTCATACTTTACCTGCATTTATCATGTATACTCTTTTTTTTTGGTGAATTACATATCAACAAAGGCTAAAAGCCTCTAGGAAAGCAAACTTGAGCTAGATCAACTTTGCTAATGCGTCCTCAACTTGATTTGCTTCTCTGAAAATATGATTCCAAATAATGTTCCCTATGTTGGAAAGGATGCCATGAATTTCATGAACAAATTGTAACAAGGATGCATCAAATAGCAACCTTTTGTAATCAACCTAACTGCCAATTGGGAGTCAGAATCGACCCTTATTCTCTTGACTAGACCAAGCTAACTTATTATGACTTGATTAACCGTTGTCCTGGACATCCAACAGGAAGACATTGGGTTGATGTCATCTCTTGGGGTAAATGTATATCGGTTTTCTATTTCATGGACAAGGATTCTACCAAGTAAGTATTTAAAATTTACATATTAGTTCCATAATCTTTCAATTTTTCTGCTTAATTTGATGTTCATGAAACATAACAGGAGGGATATATGGGGACATAAATCCAAATGGGATAATGTTCTACAACAAGATTATAGACAATCTGCTTCTTAGAGGTGAAGTAACATTGTCAATTTCCACTTGTTCTTTATATTCCATAAGGCTACTTTGTCGTGACCTAAGATTGATGGTATTCAGTCATGGTATGTTTCAAGATTCAAGACATAAGAACTAAAGCAGTTAAGGGGAACCTCAATAATGGTTTAATATTTATATTTAGGAAAAAGATAAATGGACACCCACAATGTCCTAAGCTGTATCTAAATCAAAAAACGGTGTGCTTAATCCAGGGATTGAGCCATTTGTGACAATTCATCATCAGGACTTGCCACAAGAACTGGAAGAAAGATATGGTGGTTGGATAAGTCCCCTAATGCAGTAAATCGCACCTCTCATTTTTGTTTACTTCTAATTTATAATGCTAAAGAGTTTAAAGTTTATTACTTCATCAATGAATTGTCCTGTAAGCTGATGAATTCTCCAGCATAATCATAGTCCAAAAGTGAGAAACTTTTATAACTGCATACTTTCTCTGTTGTAGGAGAGATTTTGTTCATTTTGCTGAAATTTGTTTCAAGAGCTTTGGAGACAGGGTTAAGTACTGGACTACCATCAATGAGCCAGCCCTGATTGGAGACCTTGCCTATATGAAAGGAATATATGCCCCTGGTCACTGTTCTCCACCTTTTGGAAATTGTAATACCGGTAACTCTGATGTTGAGCCTCTCATTGTCGTGCACAATATGTTACTGGCACATGCCAAGGCTGTTGAATTATACCGCAAACAATATCAGGTAACAAAAAATGTCCTAAACTAGCATGTTGTCACGTTTAATTAGTAAAACACTCGTGGAAATCCAGGCAAAGCAAGGTGGAACTATTGGCATTGTTGCTCACTCCATGATGTTTGAGCCACTTAGAGATGAAGAATGTGATAGACAAGCTGCGAGTAGGGCCTTGGCTTTTCATATAGCATGGTAAGTTGAGAAGTACCATTTAATACATGTAACAAAATCAAAGGAAAAATGAGAAGATTTTTGCTTATGACAATCATGCCTACACAAACTATATGAAGATTATTAAAAAGAATTAGCAGCATACAATCCTTTTATTTATTTAAAATTTCTCTTGCTCTTTTGGTGACAAGGGTCTTAGATCCCCTGGTTTATGGTGAGTACCCAGCCGAGATGCACGCCATCCTTGGGAGTCAGTTGCCAGTGTTCTCTCCTAAGGAGAAGAGTCTCATAAAAGGCAGCATAGACTTCGTTGGCATGAGTCACTACGGAAGTCTCTATGCCAAGGATTGCTCCCTCTCTGCTTGTTCTCTTAGAGCAGATCATCCAATAACAGGTTTTGTCGAACCAACTGCAACAAGAGATGGCATTCCAATTGGTGATCCGGTACCTTTATGTCCTCGAGCTTCTCTTTTCATTATGTTATGTTGTTTACTCAAATTTATGATAAAGGAATAGGTATTGAACATAATCTGTGATATGATTTCTTTTGTTTTAATCAGACAGGATTGTCATGGTTCTTTGTGGTTCCAAGGGGCATTGAGAAGCTTGCAGACTACATTAGGATAAGATACCATGGTATACCCATGTATATTACAGAAAATGGTGCGTAAACATTGATTACATAATCACAAACATTTTATGTTTACTCAAATAATTACAAATATAGTTTAATAGCTATGCACTAATAATCTAACATTGTAAAGTAATTTTACATTGTCAACTAATCATAAATTACATATTTCATAATGTAATTGGTTTACAGTATAAAACTATTTTACATTGTTAATACATAGCTTATTTTCTCAAATAGGCATATCTTCGAATGCTTATATATGAATGAAAACAAATATCAAAATAGAAAAAAAGAAAAGGGAGTGGTATTTTATGATTATTTGTAAAAATTTGAAATGAAACAAGAAAGTTGTTTCTAAACTCTTAGTTTCTCCCATTTGTGTTAACCTGGCGTTGTTGCTTGATCAATTAATATTGAACTCTATCTTGAATTAAAAGACCAAAGAAGGGACTAAAGAAGGTCCACCTTTTGTTATATGTATATGTTTAGGTTATACTTTTTTTTGAGGAATGAGTTAGTTAACAAATTTTGGATTGCTACATAAAACATGTTTCAGGATATTGTTCACCGCTCAAACCGGATGAGACAATGCATGATTTACTACAAGATGTAAAACGAATAGATTATCACAAAGCCTACCTTGCAGCTCTGCTTAGAGCCATAAGGTGAGCGATAATATGTGAGCACAACCCTTGTTTTAGGGTTATTTTCACTTTGTTGACAAGGTGCAATTTTATTGATGTGCAGGAAAGGTGCAGATGTCAGAGGATATATGATATGGTCATTGCTGGACAACTTTGAATGGACAAATGGCTATGACATAAGATATGGGCTTTATCATGTGAATAGAGACACTCTTGAACGAATTCCCAAACTTTCTGTTCAATGGTTTTCTAGCTTCCTCAACAACACTATCCACACCAACATAACAGAACACTTGAGTGAGCAACAACATACTATGTTAGAAGCAAGGATGTGAGAAATGTTAATTTGAATTTTATTTAAACTATCCTGTTATTTTTGGTTAATATGTTCTTAATCTATAATTTACCAGTGTTTTGATATACACATTTTTATATCCATTTTATTTCTACAATTACATTCATAAGTTATTATTTTATTCTTATAACTACCTTCACAAATCACCCATAAAGTTAGATTATCTCTTTTTTTATTTTAAAAAAAAAAACATGAAAAAGCAGTTAGTGCTTTACCCTAATCATAATAAAATCGATCCATTTATCTTGTCAAACATTAAATCTCTGGAAAAAATTCTGATTTTTGTTTTAAATCACTTATATAGATATTTTATGGTAACCTTTCTTTAATAGATGCAAGGTGTTAAAGGATATATTTAAGAGAAATATGACTTAAATGAAGATTCATATCTAAAGGACACGTCAACGAGCAAATACCTTGAGCTACCCCGCAAAATAATTTCTTAGATTATTTGTGTAATTAAAAATTTTAAGTATTTACTCTTTGTTTTAATCTCCAAAAAAAAATATTAAGAAGCAATTGCATTGCAATGCTTAAGAAGCACCTGAGCTTGATAGAAACGGTACTTGTCCAGTTTTTACTTTTTACCATAGGAGTGCGTCGCTTGCTAAGCATCCCCTTACTACATGTTAAAAACTACTACCTTTTCCCTATATCTTTCAATATTTAAGGTTATTGCATACAGATTAATTAAAAAACATTTAAAGACACTAAAAATTGGTGCATTTAAATTAAAATGTTCTTATTTAATACTTTAACCTTTGATATCTACCCTATTAGAAGTGATTATTGAATAAGGATATATTTGAGAAAAATACGTTAATTAGATTTTAAAATTCTAAAACATTAATTGTTTTTGAAAAAAGTTAAAACATAAAAGATATGGGAAGGACATAATATTTATCATTGAAGCAACAGTGATTAACACATTTGTGTGCAATAATAAATACTCCTCATGTCACATTATAATTGTCATCCTAAGTTATTTTACATAAATTAAAAAAAATCAGTAAATAGATAAAAGAGAATAAAAAATTTACAAAATTAATTAACCACATCGTCATTAATTCATTTTTTTTGTTTTTTAGCTCATATCATTAATATCATAAGGGATATAAGTGAAAAAAATAATTAATGTTATATTAAAAATTAAAATGATAACTATTTTGAAATAAATATTTTATTCTTACATGATAATTATAATAAGATCGAGTACAATTTAAAAATAAATAAGTAAATACTAATATGTAATGATGGGACCCATTTAAGATATTAAAGTACAAAAAAAGTGCCAAATTGGAGAAATTGGAGCTTAAATTGAAAATAGTGAAAATGAGTTGTGAATAAGGGAGACTCATCCTTGTTTGTGAACGTTCTAATGTTGTTTTACATGTCTTTCCAAATAAAAGAAAAAAAATGATTTAATTACACTTTTAGTCTCTCGGCTTAAGCATAATTGAAATTAGAAGATCGAAATGACATAATTGTAAACCTAAGACCTAAAAGTACAAATAGACCTAAATTTTTTAAAAATATTGCAAAGGAACGCTAAGTTCTAACATAAAAAGAAAAATATTATTCCTTTTATCCTTATTTATAAAATATAGTCAATAAATATGTGTTTTTATTATACGATTTCATTTTATCTCTCTTGTGAATTACTTATTTTTTGACTAAAATATTTAAATTATTTCTTTTTCCCTCCAAAGAATATTGAAGAAGATGAATAGATTCTCGATAAACTTAAGGATAAATTTGAAAAATATTATAAATATAATCAAATTTAATGTAAAAATTAAATTAATTAAATTTTTTAATAAATATAAATTAATCAATCATTTCTTATTATTAAGAACGGAGGAAATAAGATATAAATGTGGTTCACATTTTTGCATGTCTTTCCATACAGAAGAAAGGTAAGAATTTTACTTTTTAGAACCCCCACTTTCCAGTAGCAACAACCTTTCCTCGTGCTCGGCGAGTTCCCAACCAGGCATGGCAAGGCAACCACATATTTTATTCTATAAATAATATATTGCGATTTGCGAGTAAGAATTTAACTCATCAAATCACTTCTACAATTGTGCCTAAATATCTTCTACCCAAATAATGCTACTGATTTTTATAAATATTTTCCTAATAGTTTTTCTTAATTATTAAATATATTAGAAACACGTTTAGCTAAACTTATTTAGAAACACTTTTAAAATAAATAAAAAAAATAAGATTAACTTTTTTATAAACAAAATTAAGTTTTCTATTAATTAATTTTTAGAAGCTCATTAATATAACTTTTCTTAAAAATGATATGATATTTACAAATGAACTAATGGAAAACTCATTTTAACTTGAAGTTCTTTTTATTTTTTTTCTTACTTTCTTCTTTTAGAAATATTTTTAGAAAAAACTTACATCCAAACATGCTATAACTATGTTTCACTTTCCCACCAACAAATAGACAGCACAGTTGCAGAATTTAGAAACAACAAAATCTATTTGAGCAATGTAGGATTTCTAGCACTCATCATGACATGAGACAGGTGTTCGGTTGATAAGCTTTGAAACGTTTTTGTTGCATCATGAGTGTCCTCACTAATCATACCAACAAAATGAAAAGGCTAGACAGGAAGCTAAGTGTTGTGATTATACTGCTTTGGTTTGTTCATTTTCATGTCCAAAGTTGTGATGAAGTTGAAGATGGAATCAGAGGATCTCACTTCCCTTAAGGGTTCCTCTTTGGAACAAGCACTTCCTCTTACCAGGTAGTACTTCTTTACTTCTCCTCTCTATGCTTTCAAATATGAAGTGTTTGTTCAAGTAATTTTGATGGAGTTACGCCCCCGAAATACTTTAAAATGTTGTTTGACTTGGTTCTTTGTATTCCATTGTGCTACTTCTTTTTGTCTTTTGATCGATTGATAGTATTCAGTCTTGATATGTCTCAAGGCTCAAGTTTTAAGAAATTACTCTTCTAAAAGTAATAGTTGAAGCTATTAAATGAAGCCTCAAATTTTTTAATATTATATGAGGAGTGCTAGCAATATTTTCTTTAACATCTTTGCAACACAGTTTCGGACTTCTTTTATTGGTTAAATTCATGTCTGTCCTACTAGTTTTGGAGTGAGACCTATCAATTGGAAAAGTGGGTAGATTCCCATGAATTTCACTTAATAGCAGAGTGTGTCGCTAACATTTCCTTATATATTTTATAACAAGCATGACATTGTCCTTAGCTGTACTTAAATCTGAACATGGTGTACTTAATGCAGGGATTGAGTCATTTGTGACAATTCATCATCACGACTTGCCACAAGAACTGGAAGAAAGATATGGTGGTTTGATGAGCCCCTAATACAGTAAATCCGCAGCTGTAATTTTGGTTTATTTATAATATTAATGCTAATGAATTTAGAAGTTTATTACTTCTTCAATGAATTGTCCTGTAAGCTGATGAATTCTCCTGAATAATCATAGTCCAAAAGTTTAAGCCATGAGAACATTGAGACTTCTATAACTCTGATGTTGAGCCTCTCATTGTAATACATGAACTAATTTTAAAAGTTTAAGGAAAAGTTATCATTCCAAGTACCAACATCGTGACCCCAACTTGTTTGCTATTTTCTTCATAAAATAATAAGATAATTATTAAAATATATAACATTTTCTCACTTTAGGAAGGGCGGGCCCACAAATAATTGTAGCAGTTGCAGAATTATTAAAGCATGCAGAATATGACGAGCCACGTGGTCAGTTTTATGCCCCACGAGTCACGACATTATTAATCTCCTGAATGAGTTTTTAAACCATTCGAACAAAAAAGATATGCTGGAAAAGCAGCTTCGCCTTGTGTTGACATTACTTTGCTGTGTTCATTTTCATGTCCAAAATTCTCTTGGATTTGAAGATGGAATCAACAGATCTCAATTCCCAGAAGGGTTTCTCTTCGGAACATGCACTTCCTCATACCAGGTAGGTACATGTTCACTTTTGCTTTCCCTATCTTTAAAAATGTTGGAGTTACTCTAAAATTTAACTTTTCCTTGAAATATATAAGTTTTTTGGAGTTACACGTTTTTCATTTTTTCCTTTTTTTTCTGAAATATTTAAAATTTGTTGTTTCTATAATGGGATTTTTTTTTTTTTCAAAATAAAGGTTGAGGGAGCACCTCTTGAAGATGGCAAAGGTTTAAGCAACTGGGATGTTTTTAGTCATATACCAGGTAAAAGGTGTCTGTTGATATCATTTCCATCTTGATTCCTTATTGTGCATGTATAAAGTTATTATAGAAGTATAAGGATGAACATGAATGAACACTATGCAATTTGATAAATTTTCAGGAAATATAAACAATGATGAGAATGGTGACATTGCAGATGATCACTATCATCGCTATTTGGTAAATATCAGCTTCATATTTTACCTGCCTTTGTTATGCTCTGACTAGTATTGTTGACTTTCTTAATCATTGTCCTTTGTATTTGACAGGAAGACATCGAGTTGATGTCCTCTCTTGGGATAAATGTGTATCGATTTTCTATTTCATGGGCAAGAATTCTACCTAGTAAGTTATTAAAAATACACATAAACAGTTAGCATAATTTCATATTTCGAATTTTCTGCTAAATTTAGTCGTCATGAGGTGTATCAGGAGGGATATATGGGGACATAAATCCAAGTGGGGTTATGTTCTACAACAAGATCATAGACAATCTGCTTCTTAGAGGTAAAGTAATTAATATTGTCCACATGGTTTTTAATATTCCATAATAATGCTACTAGTTTCTTACTTCAGATTGATAGCATTCAGTTTTAATGTGTCAAGATCTTGTTTCGTGGAACCTCATAAGTGGTTTAATATATATGTTTATAACCACATGACATTGTCCTAAGCTGTACCTAAATTTGAACCTGGTGTACTTAATCCAGGAATTGAGCCATTTGTGACAATTCATCACCATGACTTCCCGCGAGAATTGGAAAAAAGATATGGTGGTTGGCTTAGTCCCCTAATACAGTAAATCTGCTGTTCTCAATTTTTTAGTCCTATGATATAAATGCTAGTCAATTTGGAAATTTGTCACTTCTAAGCGAACAGTAAGATTTTAACAACCGTTTAATACTTTGTTGTAGGAGAGATTTTGTTCATTTTGCTGAAGTTTGTTTTAAGAGTTTTGGAGACAGGGTTCAGTACTGGGCTACCATCAATGAGCCCAACCTGTGTGCAGACATGTCTTTTATAAGGGGAACATATCCCCCAGGTCATTGTTCGCTGCCTTTTGGAAATTGTAATACTGGTAACTCTGATGTTGAGCCTCTCATTGCCTTGCACAATATGATACTGGCACATGCCAAGGCTGTTGAATTATACCGCAAGCACTTTCAGGTATTTGTAGTCACATTTTCTAGGTTAGTTGAAAAAGGACTAAAGGCTAAGAAGGGTGTTTAATTTGTAAACTACTCATACTAATCCAGGCAAAGCAAGGTGGACTCATTGGCATTGTTGCTCATACCTTCATGTATGAACCTCTTAGAGATGAAGAATGTGATAGACAAGCCGTGAAAAGGGCCTTGGCTTTTGTTGTAGCCTGGTATGTTGTGTTAATGAGTGGCATTTAAACGGCATATACCATTATGTACTTTATTAATGAAAAGAATTAACAGCACCTGATCATTGAAATTTTATGAAAACTTTTTCTGCTCTTTCAAAGGTCCTTAGATCCCTTGGTTTTTGGCGAGTACCCTGCTGAGATGCACTCTGTTCTCGGGAGCCAGTTGCCAAGATTCTCTCCTGAGGAGAAGAGTCTCATAAAAGGCAGCATAGACTTCATTGGCATCAATAACTATGGAACTCTCTATGCCAAGGACTGCTCCCTCACTGCTTGTCCTCTTGGAACAGATCGTCCAATACGAGGCTTCGTAGAAACAACTGGAACAAGAGATGGCATTCCAATTGGTGATCTGGTACCCTTGTGTCCTTCAGCTGTTCTTATCATTGTGTTATGTTTTGACTCAAATGTTTGATAAAGGATAAGGCAGTGAACATAGTCCGTGATATAATTTCGTTTGTCTTAAATAGACAGGAAACCCAAGATTTTTTGTGGTTCCAAGGGGCTTAGAGAAGATTGTAGACTACATCAAGATAAGATACCATAACATGCCCATGTATATTACAGAAAATGGTGAGCAAATACTAAATACATTAGATGATCTCATATTCTCATTTTCTCCCATTTGTTATTTTCATTTGTTTTTGCTTGATCGGTTGAGTAATATAATCTCATACACTTTACCTTGCATTAAGGAACAAGGAATTTAACCATTCAGGGTTGCCATTTGTAAAGGTATTAGTTAATAACTCATTGATGGCTAAATAAAATATGTTTCAGGATATTCGTCACCACCCAAACCAAATGTGACAATGGATGATCTACTACAAGATTTCAAACGAATAGATTATCATAAAGCCTACCTTGCAGCTCTGCTTAGAGCCATAAGGTGAGTGGTCATGAGGACTAATATATGAGTAGCATCCTTGTTTAAGATCAAATTTCAGTTACTTTGTTGACAAGGAAAGGTGATTTTATTATGTTCAGGAAAGGTGCGGATGTAAGAGGATATATGATATGGTCATTGATGGACAACTTTGAATGGGCAAGCGGCTATGGCGTGAGATATGGACTTTACTATGTGGATAGACACACTCTCGAACGGATTCCCAAACGTTCTGTTCAATGGTTTTCTAGTTTCCTCAACGACACAAGCCACAGCAATAAACAAGACTTGGGTGAGCAATATGTTAGAAGCAAAGATGTGACGACTGCTGGTTTCAAAGTTGTTTGAACTTGCTGAAATGTATGGATTCTAGTGTAAAGTGGAAACTAAGATTCTTTATTTATGAGAAATGTTAGCAACATACACTATAACATTGTTATTTGCTGAAATTTATTGGATACTACAAAAAAAAGTTTTACCTCATCAGCTCATCGCTTATTATTTCATAATTTTCATTCGTGATTTTATAGCTTCCAAATAAATCTTAATGAATAATTGAGAATGTGTTAAAAGTAGTATATTTGTAGCACTCATCTTTTGTTTGTGGTATGTTTTTATTGAAGAATATGAACCCACACCAACAACAAACAAAAAGGATCTTGTTACTTGTTTGGTAGGCAAATATATAGTGTATGATTTGAATTCAATTTTGATTATATATATACTTGTTGGTCACGGGTTTGAATCCGGAAACAGCCCTCTTTGCATATGCAAGGATATAGAATATACTTTTATGAACTCTAGTCCTAGACAACCTAGACAATGTAGTTGCTCCTTGGCAACTTTTGTTTTTGAAACACTTGCACTATTTTTTTTACCAGTATGTATGAAATCTTTTATTTCCAGAGAAATAGATGTTAATTTTTTTAAAGCTTTTTCAGTAAGTTAATAAAAACAAGGGATTATTTATTTAAAATAAGTTTAACAAAACATGTAAATGAAAGGCTGCAGTTACAGTACTGTTTATAGATTAAACTTTCTTCATTAGTTAAAGTTCTATACAAATTGAGTCTTTCTTATTTTGATTCCAGTATTCCACTTCTGAACATGTTCTATACACATGCAATTCACAGACACCGATTCAGAAGTGGTCAAGCAGTTACACAATAAAAGAAATTATCCATCCAGCTATGCACTATAGCCTTGGAATTTGGATGATGGGGGCATGCAGGGGTAACTAATTTTCTCAGTAATGAACTCATGAATTGTCCCTTCATTTTATGTACATGCATATACAAATTTGCATGCATTTATTTGCACAAAAAACTCGTAAGAGGAAACTAGAGGAGGGATTCAGGGCACAAGTTGTAGGTAGGAAGGATTTTCTAAATGCTTATTTTGCTGATACAATTCGGTGTCTTTTTCTTGGCTACTAGTATTTTTTCAGCTGCAAGAACTTACATGGACGTGGAGAAGATGATGCTTACATGCCAAGACAAGATTTGAATGAAAATGTTACTTCATATATTTCCAATGCCACTGTTTTATATTATTGGCCGAACATCAAATTTGTATCCACGGGAGCAACACTGAATACTGATGTTGATTACTTAGTGAGTTTAATTTGATAGTTTGTCAGTGTAAAGATTCAACTAATTAGAAATTATTTTAAATATACTAAAAATATAAATATTTTTTATTCCATTATTCGATTACAAACTAATGTATATAATATATTTTTTAACTCATGAGTGAAGTCACATGCATATGCATTCCAAAAAAATGTAGCAGGATCACAGTTACTGAAGCTCATAAGTGAAGTGCCATTAACTATCAGCATTTTTTGGGGACACCTGTGTATGAAGTATGAATCCTTTCTAACAGATAATGTACTGTCAAGCTCTTCAAGAATTAAAATGTTATCTAGGACTACGTAAATATTCTAAAGGTAGCTCGTAATAAGAAAATTAGATAAGTTCAATTTGTAAGGAATGTTTCATAGAAAGCTGGAATAGCTCAGTTGGTTAGAGCGTGTGGCTGTTAACCACAAGGTCGGAGGTTCAAGCCCTCCTTCTAGCGGTTTCCCTTTTTTTCAATGATTAAGCCCATTAACTACACAAATCTCACTCTAGTCTATAAAGAGCTTATTTATACACATTTTTATTTCAAAATATTTACACTGTTTTCGTTTTGACTTAATTATATTTTTGGTTCATGTATATTAGAATCATGACATCATGTCATGTCATGTCACATAGGGTGTTATATCATTATTAATTTACAAGGATGAAAATCAAAACAAATATAATTTATGGGGACTAAAACACAAAAAATGACATATTTACATAGATGAAAAAATATAAACGCTTTAATATTAATTTATTTACCACTCAATCTTTACATTCTCTCTACCTTCAAATTCATAATAGGAATTTACAAAAAAAATTAAAATGTTAAGTAGTATATCACATTATTAAATGTACAAAATTTAATATTTTATTTGAGACTCTACTTTAATATTTAAGACTTTTATTTTAATATTGAATTTGAGACTTAAATCATTTTTCGTCCTTGCAAATGTCATTTTTTGGTTTTAGTCCTGTAAATTGTGTTTATTTTGATTTTAGTCCCTGCAAACTAATGATGAAAGGTCTTTCATGCTAATGTGATAAGATGATATCATCAAGTAATGATGTGGTATGATAATGTTATCATTTTGTTTGTCACGTCATCTTTTTTTTGTAATAGATGCTGACGATAAGAATGAAAAACAAAATAAACATAATTTACTGGGACTAAAGTGGAAAAAAATTGCAAGGGTGGAAAATAAAAAAAATACTAAATTGCAAGAATGAAAAATATATTTAAGGTGGAAAATAAAAAAAATACTAAATTGCAAGAATGAAAAATATATTTAAGCCTTCCTTTTTTGTAGTGCAAAATTTGTATAGTTGAGAAAGGTATGTAAAAATCTTTTTCCTCCTATCCTATCCTATCCTGACTACCAAACAAGTCCTTAATGTAAGGTAAATGTTAACTCCTTAGCAAGCGTACCAATTCATCCAAGTAATAATAAAAATGGTAAGTCCGAGTGTTGAGTCTACAAGGACTTTGACCGTACTCAGAGTTTGTATATTTTTAATTTTAAGCGGATAATTGACTAAATTCGATATTTGTCTAGTAATGATGCAGAAAATGTAAAATTCAACATAAATAAAGATAATTAAGCACAACATATTAAAGAGACCGAACACAAAGCTTGGGGTGATAATTGTAGGCTGATGTAGAGTTTCATGAATTGTTGGGTGTTCAGCCTACCAAAACTACTCGTGATGTAATATTAAAGATTTTTCACCATTTAACGTTATTTCAAGTATTACCTTCTGCTAATCAACCCTAACCATGATCCCTCATGTGAAAGAGCTTAAATTACCTAATTTCACTCTTAATCCATTAAGAGTTACATCAAATAATTTTCTTTACGAATAAAGATGCATAATTAAGACTAAATAATATCATTCTATCCCTAAATAAGATGTTTTTTTTTTCAAGTTTAAGGGGTGCAAATTTTTCCGACTAATAAACCTATAACATACATGTGCATGGGTGATCAAACCATAAACAAGACAATAAACTCAAAAAAGAAGCAATAATATTGAAATAACATTAAAAATTGATAATAAGAATCATTACATTAAGAATGTTTGGTTGTTGAGCTCCCAATTACAAATACAAAAAGGAAGCAAGAGGAATGGAAGAGACTGAAAGAAAATGGAGGGAAATGTCCTCAAGTGAGTGAGTTTCCTCTCTTCTTTAGTGTCCTAGCCCTGTTTCTATCTATCTGAATATCATCCTTTGACACAGTGCTCCCCTTTTTTATCTTTGAAACGTTGCATAGTCATGTTTTACGACAATGATTGTGCGCTAAGCTTGCATGTACGCGCTGAGTGCACATGCAAAATCCATCTGACTTAAGTAACCGCACGCTAAGCCACCAAATATGCACTTAACACGTATGCACATTATAGCTGACCTCCAAATTGGCTCCTTGCATTGAGCGGTTGCTGTCACACTAAGCCTCCAGTTGTTCAACATCTTTCATACCTCTTGCTATGTCCCTTTTTACAAAAAATAGAACTAAAATAATGTAAATTTACTAATTTTAGCATATTCTGTATAAAAACTCAGAAGTTAAATTCTTATCTTTTTAACTCAAAAAGCATCAAAAAAGAAGAAATTAGATAATTGTTATGTGATTTAAATATACAAATTAAGTATGTATAACAATTATCAATAAACTCTTTTGGTAAATGTATTTTTTTACCATAATTTAATTTAAATGAACTAATATTTTAAGAAAATATACTATTATCCAATAATAAATGATCATACATGATAAATTTATCGACATTAAAATAAAAATCTTATAAATTATATAAAAAATGATTTTTACAAGATATTAAAAATATAACTGAATATAAAAATAATCATCACTCTTATGTATACATGAGTTTAGATTTTAAATATTTTGTTCCCATCTCTATTAAATCATATTTTTAACTAGATCCTACCTTTTTAGAAAACGGAGATACAAAGAGCTAAATTTGTCTTAACCTATTATATCATGCTTATCTTTTATTTGGTTAAGAGGTTAGAACCTTTTTTTTTTTAAGATACATTCATCTTAATAAGATATTTTGACTATAATTAAAATAACTATGTTAGATATAGAGTTTAATTAAATCAAATAAAAAAATAAAAAAAATGTAAATTTGAGAATTGAATAAAATTATAAATTTTCTAGTAAAAAGTGAAGAATACTAAAATTATGAAAGAAAAATAATAAGTGATCAAAATAATAATAAAGAATTAAAGAGGATCATTCTTAGGCATGGCAACGGGGCGGGGCGGGGGCGGGTATTACATTCCCCGTCCCCGTCCCCGCCCCCAAACCCGCTCCCCGCCCCCGCCCCCATTCCCCGTCGGGTTTTAAAACCCATCCCCATCCCCGTCCCCGCTGGGGGTCGGGTTTTCCCCGCCCCGCCCCGCCCCCGCTATTTTACTAAAATTTCAAAAATAAAAAAAATAATATAATTTTTTTATTTGAAAAATAGGATTAAAAAGTTAATTATGTAACAAAAAAATAATAATAACAAACTCACATTTAAAATATGGGACTATAATTTTAAAATTACAAAACAAAATTAATCAATTCAATTAAAAAAATAGAAAATAATATATTTTTATTTATTTATTTATTTTTTTAATATTATTTATCACGGGGCGGGGAGCGGGGGCGGGGGCGGGGGCGGGGGCGGGGCGGGTATCAGTAACCCCATACCCGCCCCCGCCCCCGCTTTTGGCTATCGGGGAAAACCCGAACCCGAACCCGAACCCGAAAAATTCGGTTTTTCCCCATTAAAATCGGGGCGGATTCGGACGGGTACCCACGGGTTCGGGTCCCGTTGCCATGCCTAATCATTCTCTTTTGTACTACCTTTTGTTCATACACATCTTGTGCTTTCGATAATTTAAAAAATTAGATAGTATCAAAACTGCAATTTAACTTATCTTAAAAATCTTTGTATTTTCCTTAGTTGGTCTCTCACTCGACTCTTAGGCCCATTAACTAACTTAACATTGTCAAAAAAGAAAAAAACACGTTCCCACCGCTTCTCAGCGGAACAAAAACCCTAATCCTGACTGTGCTTCGCGGTTTCGCTCTTTTCAGCTGCAACAACCAACTCTCTCTCTCTCTCTGCAATGGCGAAGAAGAAGGAGAAGAAAGTGAACGTCTCCGGAAAACCTAAGCACTCTCTCGACGTAAACCGCAGCAATGACGCGAAGAAGGAGTCGCGCTCCGCCGCCACCGTGCGCCGCCTCAAGATGTACAACACCAGGCCCGTGCGCGACCGGAAGGGAAAAGTCTTATCCCACGAGCTTCAGTCCAAGGAGCTTCCCAGCACAAGAATCCAACCCGATCGTCGATGGTTCGGTAAGTCCAATTTCGCAACAACAATTGTTTAATTCTTATTTCATCGAATAATAATGGCGTTTCTTCACCTTGAATTGTTAACTACTCAGTGTGTGTTTGGGAAGCAGTTGAATCTACTTTCAGATGATGAAAGCTACAGCATAGTTGCTTTGAAATTTTTGTATTGGAACACGCGATTTCTCCGTTCAACGTCATTTCAACGCTAATCCAAACACACACGTAAATAATAACAATCGTGTTTCTTCGACATGAACTTACGAATTTTATGATTCGCAGGGAACACGCGTGTTGTGAATCAGAAAGAGCTGGAGTTTTTCCGAGAAGAGCTGCAGAGCCGCATGTCTAGTAATTACAATGTGATTCTGAAGGAGAAGAAGCTTCCGCTTTCGCTACTCAACGATCACCAGAAGGTTTGCTTGCTTATTAAGATGTGTAATTGGTGAATGAATGAGTTGCTTGTTTTTTAAATGAAAATGTAAGTGAATTTGATAATGGTTTGTGGACTTTGAATGTAGCAAGCTAGAGTTCACCTGCTTGATAGAGAGCCTTTCCAGGATGCGTTTGGACCGAAGACTAAGAGGAAGCGCCCCAGCCTCTTGGCGGCTGATTATGAGTCCTTGCTGAAGAAAGCCGATGGGTCTCAAGGTAAAAATGATGGTTTCTCTGTAAATTTGTAGGTTTGATGTGTAATCGGCTTGTGCTGTTATCTTTAAGAGCTTAGGGCCTGTTTGCTTGGAGTGTTTTTGTTTTCAGAAAGGTTTAATTACTTATTTGGTCCCTATAGTTACAAAAACTTTTCCTTTTAGTCCTTGTACTTTAGTCCCTACTCCCTACACATGTCACATACCATTTTTCTAAAAGTTATAAATAATAGCTTAAAAAGTTATATTAAAAAATTGATTTTTTGTTTCTTATCTAAAGGCACCCCTTAGTTTGTTACTTGTTTTTTGTTGGTGTACTTAATTATTTACTTGATTGAAACTGACAAGTAATTGTTTGTTTCTTTTTTTGGGAATGCTTGTTTTGTGTGATTTTTCGTTTCTCTCTTCAACCTAATATAATGTTTTACTTATTTCTTAACATTACAGATGCTTTTGAAGAGAAGTATGGTTCTAGTGTATCCGCAGAAGCTAATGATGAAGATGGATTTAGAGATTTAGTGCGACATACCATGTTTGAAAAAGGCCAGAGTAAACGCATATGGGGTGAGCTTTACAAAGTGATAGATTCTTCAGATGTGGTTGTCCAGGTAGTGTCTCGTCTTATTTTCCGGGGACTTTTCACATATGTCTATGTTTTTGAAGTGGTATGCATGTGTGTATTTCTATAGATACGATTTTGTGTAGAAAATTGAAAAAAAAGGAGCTTTTTGACGGGCATTTCTGCTGCTTTGTTTTTTTTTGGTGGAGGATTTCTGCTGCTTTGTTGCTCTGTATTTTGAATTTAAAAAGAATTTTGTCTTGGTTAATGTGTTCCCCTTTTTAAGCAATTTTCTTTTTATGGTTGTTTTGTGCTTTGTCAAGCTGTAGAGTCAATGGTAGGTCAGATTTCTTTTGACATGACTCGTTGAAGTTTTCACTCAACCTTCTTCTCTTCCTCAAAGTTTGAATACTTTACGTATCCTAATGCAGGTATTAGATGCAAGGGATCCACAAGGAACAAGATGCTATCATTTAGAGAAGCATTTGAAGGAAAATTGTAAGCACAAACACATGGTGCTTTTATTGAACAAGGTTAGTAACATCGTTATTTGTTCTTTGACTTCTTTCCATTGCTCTAAAATGTTGTTAAATGCCCTAAATTGCTATTACGAGAGATAAAACAATCTTAGTTTTCTTTTTCTTTTTTCAGTGTGATCTAGTTCCTGCTTGGGCAACAAAAGGATGGCTTAGAGTTTTGTCAAAAGAATTTCCAACTCTAGCATTCCATGCAAACATTAACAAGTCCTTTGGAAAAGTATTTCTGTTACATTTGATTATTATTTAATTTGTTTAATTTATCTGCCAATTTGTTACATTATGAAATAATTTAACTGAAATTTGAGATAACACATCTTTCTTTCCTCTCCATTCAGCATCAGCTGCTATTTGCTATTTTCTTATTGGTCATTATTGTGCTTAGGGTTCACTTCTATCAGTTCTGAGACAATTCGCTCGATTGAAACGTGATAAGCAAGCAATATCTGTTGGATTTGTTGGATACCCAAATGTTGGGAAGTCATCAGTAATCAACACATTGCGTACAAAGAATGTAATATTTCTTTCCCTTTACTGCTTCTGAATTTTTTCTTAATCTGTTGTTTGAGTTTGCGAGGACATTAATGCAAGCATGAAAGCACAAATCTTTTCCCAAATCCTCTCTGGCATTAACATTTTAAATTATTGTTGTGGAATAATCATTTTAGCGTACTGATTGACATGTGTCTAATTATATGTTAAAGGTCTGCAAGGTTGCTCCAATTCCAGGGGAGACGAAAGTATGGCAGTATATAACCCTAACAAAGAGGATCTTTCTGATTGATTGTCCAGGTGTTGTCTACCACAACAATGATTCTGAAACAGATGTTGTGTTGAAGGGTGTGGTAGGTTTCCTCCTGTTTTCTCTGATTTTGTTTTTTTTGTGTTTTCATAAAGAGTGCTCTGTTCAGACTTTTTTGAGTGTTAATTTAATGACACAGTGGCATCATTTAATCTGTGTAGGCTACTTCACCTAGTGGGGAAAGTATTTCATTTTTGTAATTTGCTAATAGTGTTTTTCTTTGTGCTTTGCAAAGTAAAAAAAATAACCACCTACTTAGAGACATGATCCAATCGACCTGGTTGTCTCCTGAGATATCCATGTTTTTTGGTGCTGTATATTATTCATTGTGACTTGTTGGAATCTCATGTCCAAAAAGAACTATTCTTATATTTTATGAAAGGCTGAATGACTAGTTACCTCTTTGGGTGTTATATCCAGGTAATGACACACAAGTGATACTAGTCATGTCATAGCTTTCATGCCATCAAAATATGATTGTGATCAATGTTGCTTCCCCCATGTGCTGATTTATCAAAATGGTGACTATCTATTATTGATGTGATAGTATATTGAGTGATATAATTTTAGTATCAACCTGGCATCTCCTGAATAATCATAGCTTTTATTTGGTTATGTTATATCATATATTGTGATTGTCGGGAGCCATGCTTGTTTTGCTTGCCCAATGGATAATTTATTCTGTGTTTGTGCTGATAGAAGTTCTTGTGGAATTAATTTTGCATTTTAGTTGGTAATATATTATTATTACTTAATACAGTCAGGCTAATACCTGTGTTACTTTCAGGTGCGTGTAACTAATTTGAAAGATGCTGCAGACCATATAGGTGAGGTTTTGAAACGTGTGAAGAAAGAGCATTTGGAGAGAGCATATAAAATAAAAGAGTGGTATTGTTCTGTCTCCTGAACTTAATGGTGTAGATGTGTTACCTGTAAAGTGTGTCCTCCTTTTGTATTTTTGTGTTTGTTGAAAACAACCTAAATTTGCTAATCAATCTTAATCTCTGATAAGATGCTATTGTAGTTGACAGAAAACAACATTTTTTACTTTTCGTGCCATGTTATGCAATCAACCCCCATGCAAACTTTAGACTTTAGAAAATGTAGATAAGCAAAAACTGACACATATATATCAGGCAGCAGCTTTTCTCGCAGTTGTTTTTCTGTGCTGACATCTTTTTAAGATTTTTTTTCTTTTTCTTATATTAGCTTCTGGTGATAGATTGTGCACAGTAAGGCAGTGATGACATGATCTGTGTGACCATTACATGCTGTTAAGACTTGTTCACCTTGATTTGCTTACTTATCTGTATGTGTCAGCATAGCTTAAGTACAAAACATTGGTTTTCATCAATATTTTTCTTGTCACCAGGGTTGATGAGAATGACTTCTTACTGCAGCTTTGCAAATCAACTGGTAAACTTCTGAAGGTATTCTTCTTGAGTTGCTCTGAATCCTTAGTTTTATATTTGGTAGTCATTTCACGATAGTATTGTTGTTGAGGCTGATGATCAGCTCTACTAATGTATTCTGACTCCTCAATTCCTCCAAGACTTGATATGCTTCCTGTATGCATATTCTTCCATGTATGGGATAAGTATTGGGAGTCAAAACCAATATTGAACTAAAGCAAACAAGATATGTTGTACTTATAGAACCTATTGTAAAAAGTTGGTAGAAGTAGTGGACCATCTGCTATTGGGACAGCCAGCCCAGTCGGCATTGGAGAATGCACAGAAGGTGGTTAATCCCGGAGTGATGGTAAGGCCACGGCCAAGAGAACCCTTCGGATACCGTAAGATGCGTTTTACAGAAACAAGAGACTTTGGACACATAACGGATATTGAAGTACTATTTCCGCATCCATCTCAGCGTTAGGTGGTGTGGGCATGTGGGTAAGACTTGTAGAAGTCCCATTAAGGAGGTAAATCAGACCATTAAGGAGAGTAAATCAGATGGAGAGTTGTACAATAAGGAACAGGGAGACCAAGACAGAGTATAGGCCATATCATCAAGAAGGATTTAGATTATATTTACGACAGCATATTGTGGCATTGTTTGATTCATGTACCTAATCCCACTTGGTGGGAGAAGGCTTTTGTTCGGTTTTTCTTGAAGCTTGTTGCTCTGGTACTGAACCTGATGGTCATGTAACCTATGTAGCTGACCTCACTTAGTGGGATAAGGATAAGGCTTTTGTTGTTGTTGAAGGTTTTTGGTCTTGTAAGACAGGGTAATGGACTTCTGTGTGACTTACTTATAATGTTTGTTTCAGGGTGGTGAGCCTGACTTTATGACTGTGGCAAAGATGATACTTCATGACTGGCAGAGGGGTCGAATTCCCTTTTTTGTTCCCCCTCCTAGGCAGGAGGACTTGTCTGAGGAACCTAATGTTAATGGTGTTGACCTAGATGATTCAGTTGATGGCAACGAGGCTTCTGCTGCAATGAAGGCTATCGCAGATGTTCTTTCATCGCAGCAACAAATAAATGTACCTGTTCAGAATGATTTATATAGTGAGAAGGAGTTGAAAGGTGAAGCTACTGACCAACATCCAAACACTCATGCAAACGAAGATATTCTGGCCCCTGATAGTAACACATCTGAAGAGGATCCAATCAGCGAGCCATCCTCTAAAAAGCTTTGAAGAGAACAAGCTTTTTTCCCCTCAATTCATTTATGCACAAGCGAGTTTCATGCGGGGACTTCATCTGTCTCACAAATGTGCTTGTCAAATGCATCAATTTTGCTTTTGGGAATGTTGTTTTTGGTCACCTAAATGAAGTTTCAGGGAAGGTCATCACTGTTCTTTGGATTCATGAGATGGAGGGAAGATACTGCTGTGGAGATCATAAAAACATGCAGCAGCTTTAGGTTTGTTGAGCATTAGGTGTTTTTTTAGTTTTTTTTATTTTTATATTTTTTTAAGTAAAGCATAAGTTTAGCGATATAGCTTAATGGTGGAAATTTTGTTTTATTTGCCAATATACCATTCTATGATTCCAAGTTGTGAACGTTGATACTTGCGATATTTTCTTATTTAATCGTTCATATTAATGAGTTTGGCGAAGCCTGGATTGATTTTTCTTGTTTTCATGTATATGTGGGAAAAGAACAAAACGAAACTAGTGATAGTATAAATTGTCACCCAATCCACGTTGTTTACCATTGGCTTCGTGCGATGAATTATACGGATCTCCCTTCTCAAGAACTGTAGTCACGGAATTTGTTCTTTGTCCCAAATAAATACGCTGTCCGAGCGGCTTTTACCGTGGACATGTAGTTCAAATGGTGCACGCGTGAACCAGAAAATAAAGTAGCTATAGTTAAATAAAAGATAATTTAAAAAGAAATGAGTTTTAAGAAAATGACTAGTGTAACCTTTTTTAGAAAGTGTAAAATGTCTATTAAATCCCTGTTGTAAATGTTAAATGTCCATTAGGACCCTCTATGAAATTTAAGAGTTTTGGGGCATTATATGTCTGATCACCTTTTTTTGACAAACAAACGGCGACGCCTAGGTCCTCCTTTGGGCGTTGACTGAAGAATTTGATAATCAAATTTTGTTATTTAATTAAATATAATTAATTAAACACGATTAATCTGATAATCCAGCCAATCTCATTCTCGATCTCCTTCAAACCAAAACGACGTTACAGACAAACAGAAGTCCAAAACCAAGGAACCCTAAATTCCCATCATAAAATTCATAAACAGAAGTCCAAAAAATTTAACGTCCCAGGAAATCAAACATCAAGTCCACAATTATTCATCCCCCAACAACCAAACAAGACGCAAAAGACCAAAAGTAGGAATGCATATCAGAACCCACGAAGCTTATAGATATGTCAAAATTTTGAGCAATCGACAAAAGTATCAAAGGAAACACAAGTGGCAAAACAAAAAAAAATCAAGATCCTGTGTCGAAGCTTCTGGATATGGCAGCATTTTGAATAGCGACACTACACTCCTCTTCGTGGGGAGCGGGAGGGAAGGGGGTGGTGGTGGCGGCGGAACTTAGCTCGGAAGTCGGAACTGTGCGTTAAGCTATTAGACCACCGTGACTGGAGCCGTTCCATTCTCGTAGAGCTCTTCCAACATCAGAGACCCATTTTGCTCAAAGGTTTAAAGGGACATTTCAATACTAAAGCATCAGGGGTTAAAAGGGACAATTCATTACCACGCATCTTTTATTCAATTATATAAGTTATTAAAATTATGATGTCAGCATACATAATTTGGCCGTTCAATTATATTTAATGGTGGAAACCAAAATCCTCTCCGTCGTCTCTGCATGCTAAAAGATGCATCTAAAATTGCCCAAATCCCATGTTCTGTGCCCAAAAGTTGGTCTGATGTTATACTTCGTTCAAAATTGGCAGTCTATGATTTGACATTTGGTAGCAACCTTTTCATGTGATTTATGCAATAAGTATTTGGTAGAAGCTAAAAAGCGTAGCTACAGGTAACATCTTGGAGACTAAGTTAGATTTATGTTCGCTTAATAGTATCATGAAAAGAAGATTTGGGGTCTGGAGGTTTTCTCACAACCTTGATCACCACTCTGGTGGCAGAATTGTGCTTATTTGGAGGCATGACCGAGTTCATTTGGATGTGGTGGAAGTCACAGCTCAAGCCATTCATTGTAAATTGCTGTGTAAGATTTCT
>PYAF01005245.1:1385909-1402314 GCA_007407185.1 Glycine tomentella | reverse complement strand
AAAAGATTTAACAGGATAACAATTATTTAGAAGGTAGGCCAAATATTTAAAATAGTCATAGATGGATATGGCCATGACCATAGTCAATGTTGGATATTGTTGGATATCAAGTTTGACATTTGGCAGCTGTGGATTGATGTGTAAAAGGGAGAAAGATGTATGCACACTATACTATTTGACACAGAAAATGTAACTTTTTTTTTTGGGTGACTAATAATTCATAGGTGATATGCAACTATAATTAGTGATATCATGTGAAGGTGAGTAAGGGGTGTAGTCTATGTAGTCTATGGTATGACCTGTGTAAATCTTAGTCCGCACAAGCTTGAGTTTGGTGGAAGCTAATCCATATTAATGTGTGTTTATATGGATTGATCTGTTTAACATGCTGGTTAAATGAGTTTGGTCATTTAATTCACGTAACATTTTTTTAAAAATAAATTAGTTAATTCATTGTATTATTTATTTTGATATTTTGTAGTTATTTAGTTAGGACTTGAGACCATTCAATTTTTGTTAATTGTTATTATTTTTTGTATTGTTTACAATTTTTATTTTAGATTTTTTTATTCAAATATTTTAGGCTCACGGACCATTCCACCAAAAATCAAAGTGTAATTGGTGTATACCAATAATTATTCTAACATATTTATCTTGTGGGTCAGTCCTGTCTAGCATGTTTATTTGTAGGTCTATATAGATTGAATATTAACTTGTATAGTCAATTATAAGACTATGTTTGTTTTGCACAAGAGAAATAAGTTACATGGATAGGATTGAGAGATGGATGTTTGTTGTAGTAAATTAATTAAGATGAGAAATAATTTTAAAATTAGTTGGATTCACTTGTATTATTTCTTATTTTTTTCTCATCTTTCTATCTATCTCTTTGTATCTCTCTTTATCTTCTTCATTTCTCTTCAACCAAACATCTTTACTTTTCACTTTATTTCTTACTTAAGTACACTCTTTTTTTTTTTATTTCTATCTGTTATATTTTTCTCTTCAATACCAAATACAACTTAAATGTGCTAATAAGAGATATAAAATAATAATAAAATATTAAGTGGGTGTTTA
Source organism: Glycine tomentella (assembly GCA_007407185.1). Lineage (NCBI taxonomy): Eukaryota > Viridiplantae > Streptophyta > Magnoliopsida > Fabales > Fabaceae > Glycine > Glycine tomentella. The sequence continues at coordinate 1,401,237 of PYAF01005245.1, read as the reverse complement.
TTATTTTGTTACATTAAATGAGTGTTTATGGTATATGGGTCTACACGTATCATACCAAAAACGAAAGAAATTAAGTACAATACTAGGTCGGACTCTCCCTTAATCAGTAAATTAAGTACACTTTTATTTTTTGGGCCCTGCATTTCCAAGCGAAGCTTTACTACTACTTTAGGGGTAAGTATACAAATTCACTCCATTTAGGTTGTGTTGGGTTTTGGAAGAAATGAGAAAAATATGAGAGAAATTCTGTGAGTCTTACGTAAAGCTTACATTTTTTTACATTTTACTTTAACTTCAACTCATTTTTTTTTTCATTGTATTATTATCCTCTAAATCAAATATATAGTTAATAATTTTTTTGTGAATGTTGATGTTCATGTTAAATTAATAATTTTAATTTAGTAGAATAAATTTATAAAAATGATGTAATAAAAATTAATTAATATTACATCTATTAACATCATTTTAACGTCTAATAATTTTTAAAATATAAAAAATGTCAACAATTAAAGAATATATTTGTGAATATTTAATTTATCTCAAAGCCCAAAGGACAAAGAAACAGAGATAAACTAGGACAAATTTTTCCATCTCTTTTTTCTTTTTTGGGTTTCTCATCCCTTCAACACCACTGTGGTCGGTGCCTTGTGATGAGTTTGAATTATGAGATAAAAGGTCTTTTTGGCTTTATCATTAACTGAAGTTCAAAGTTGCGGTGATTATTTCCTTCAAAGAGCAATACTAGTCACAAATGTTAACTTTGACACTGTTTGATAAAGTTGTTTAGGTGGGTAGTTGAGATAAGAGGATGGAAATAGAGGATATATTAGAAATTGATGTTGTTTGGTTAAGATATGTGAGGAGAGAAATTAAAAGTAGGTAGGTCTTACATGAAAATCTTTTTCTGGTAGAGTGAAATAGTGTATAGATGAGATTGCACAGTGGATTCGTCATTTCGTGGGCCAAAACCTGTTCTAGTGCGTTGTGTGATTTTCCCTTTCACTATGTTTGATAATTATGGAATGTTTGATAATGGATTATGCATTGTTTACTAATTGGTTACGCTACACCTTGTATACAAGAGTAAAATATTTATTTTGTAAATCACTGAAACTTGACTAAAAAATTATATAAAAAAATATTTGAAGAACTTCTTACGAATTAAAATTGATTTTGACCAAAACAAGTTACTATAAAATAATCCCTAATAATAATATTAGGAGTAAATTACATTTGCATCCCTTAAGATTAGGCTTTTACGCTTAATTTCACTCCTTTTTTATCATATACAAGACTCTCTTGTTGTTTTACTATTCATTACACTATGACTTCCTGATCTACTAATACTTGTCAAAGATAATGAGAAAAAAATAAATAAATGAGAATCTAATAGTGTTGCGGTCACGTTCTAGTCCTCGATGAAGGTGACATTGTCGTACTTGACGAAACAGTTGTCAAACTACAATGTGTCATCGCAGGAGGTGAAGCAGATGTTGTTGAGCTGGGTGACCGCATGCGAAACGTAGCAAGAACACTTATCGTTGGTGAAGTCGTCGTGACACTAAAAGAGACCATAGATAGCGTAGAGGAGGTGAGGACAGTGAAGTTGTTGCGATTAGCAAAGACGCCGGAATTGACAAGGGAGGTGAGAAATTAGTTGACACTATTTTCATAAGCGAAATTCAATGTAAATTCCACTTGAAAGCATACTTACACAATAATGATATGGATTCTTAGGATATTTCAAAATAAATTAATACTATTAATAACGTGCCTGTTTAAAAGAGACAAAAAAAATATAATATTAATAAAAATATAAGTATAATAAATACTAACTTCAACCTTTTTGAGATCAGTATAATTTGTACTAATAATAAAGTGTAAAAGATGTTTCGTTGATGACGCAACGACAAGTGCGGTAGACATATCATGCAGCGCGAAAAAAGATAGTAAGGGAAACACGTGCATGCTGCATGAACATCACTTTTTATAGTATTATTTATATATCATTGTGCAATAATAGTACTTTATGTTTTTTAATAACATAAGGGGTAAAGTATATACCCATTTTTGTCTGAAAATATTCTAATTATTTATTTTTAGTGATATTTTTTCTTAATCATAATTTTTTAGGATAATCAAATTAAGATTTTGCTTAAAAGATTTTTTATTGACAAAAGTTGATTTATTAATTTTATTAGAAATGTGAAAATTTGAATTTATGATCTCTCTTCTCTTCTTTTTCTTTATCTTTTTTTAATTATTATTAGATCAATCTTATAACTCCAATAATTAATTAAGATAGATTATAGATTTATAGGGTTGAAAGATAACTTTCCTGTTAAATAATTCTGTATCTCATTTTATGAAAAAGAATATAATAAAAGAGACGGTTTACCCCAAAAAAAAAAAAACTTTATTATGTAATCTATGAGTAACAGTTGGCAAGTACCTGTGGCCCAGTGAAGAGATACTGAACAGTGTGCATTGCATTGGCATTGACATACTATTGCAGCGGGAAAAAAGACGCGCTTTGCCCCTAGCAGTTTATATGGGAATCATAAAAATGCATGTAGTTTTTGGTGAACTCATTCAATGTATTAGGAACAGACAACTGGTTTGTTAGTTACAGCTTGTGACTGAGAGAGAGAGAGAGAGAGTGAGAGGGATCTTCAGATTTAACTTTTCTGGGTTCACTTGTTACAGCGTGACAAGTTCCATTCTGAGTTTCCTAGATTCCTGACAGGGGTTTAAGGTTGTGGGTACTTGATGTTGCGAAAAAAGGTGTGGCCTTTACTCTCATTGGAGAATGTCTGAATCTGCTTGGCACTGTCGTTGAAGTTGAACCAAGGAAAATGAAGCTTTTATAAGAGGCAGTAACGTGTTTTTGGGAATGTGAGCATGATTTGCAAATGGGGTTGCTCTGAATAGTTCACAAGAGCTCTCAGCCTCTCAGGAAGGAAAAAAAAAAAGAGCTTTTTTTTTGTTTTTTATTTTTTATTTTGTTTGGAGAAAGTGAGAGAAAAAAAGGTCAAGGAAATTTCCTTTCACCATCTTGTTATATTGGAAATATATATTTTTTCCTTTTCTTCTGGAAGTGTCTTTGATAGTTATGGAAGATTTTGATATGCTGTGAAGAGTTTGCGAAAGTTTTCTTTGCTAGCAAGTGGTATTGGTTTGTGTTTTATGCTCAAACCTGGGAGTCAATGGTGGAGAGATTAGAAATTAGAGCTTCCATTTGGGTCCTAATCCTTTGTTTTGCTGTATCTTTGTATGTAAATTAGGAATCAGGATTACTAATTGCTGTTGTTTGTTGGTGAGTGACACTGCCATTAGGATTTCTATTTAGAGGATTCAGTATTATCACTGATTTATAGGCTGATTAAGCTGTGTACTATGAGTTTTGCTTGTTTAATTTTTGAAGTAGATCTTCAATGAGACCATATCTTAAGTCCTTGGATGTTTAAGGCATAGTCATATTTAAGGTTTGGTCTGTGATTTGGGTGTTTCAAAATGGAAGAAAATTCACAAGAAACGCGGTCTTTGGCTTTGACTCCTACATGGTCTGTTGCTACTGTCTTGACAGTGTTTGTTGCTGTCTCTCTGCTTGTGGAGCGCTCCATTCACCATTTAAGCAACGTAAGTATTGCCAGACAAGAATCTTTATTGAGCTTTGTTGGTTCTTGATGTTGAACTCTGTAGTGTAGAAAAAAAATTGCATGGTAGAAATTGGAATTTGTTCAATTTTTAAGGCATTTTGGAAACTTGTGATTAAGACTTCAGCTGCTATCAGACTTGTTAATGAATTGAGTGATAGAAGGGCAGCGATGAAAAAATGAAAAGAGAAATATTTAGTATTTCCCGTAACTACTGCTTAGATGTGGTAAGAACCTTCATTTGTGATTTTTAGTGTATCTCTATAACAAATTTATTTGAATGTGCATTATTTGGCATAGGAAGAAGTTTTCTCTCTTTCCAAAAAATAAATAAATTACACTGACATGTATAGATTTAAATTTTCCTTTTTTATTTAAACTTTAAAGCTTGATTCTGTCTTAATCATATATTTGTTTTACTTGTGATAGAACCATCGATTTATTAAGTGTTAGTGAATAAGATGTTCTTTTTGGTTGCCTTTGGCATGAATTCTGATGTGTGATTATGTTTTTCTGCGGCTGCAGTGGCTGCGGAAAACTAATCGAAAACCATTGCTCGCAGCTCTAGAGAAGATGAAAGAAGGTGTTGTGCATTAAATTATACTGGAACTCCTTTTACATATACACAAGGATTCTTTTTTACTTGTTAATTTTTACTGATTTTACTACGTTGTAATGTAACGTTTCTCATTTTACTGATCAATTCTCTTTATTTTGCAATTATATCTTCAGAGTTGATGTTACTTGGATTTATATCACTCTTATTAACAGCTACCTCACGCATGATAGCCAATATTTGCATTCCATCAAAGTTCTACAACGGTGCTTTTGCTCCATGCACTAGATCTGAGATTGATGAAGAAATGGAAGACAACAGCTCTGAAGAGCGTAAATTATTGATGGCTTCTTCTTATCCACACTTAGTTAGAAGGATGTTGAATGGAATAAATAGCAGCACCTGCAAAGAGGCATGAGCAATATACCTTACATGTATAAAATTTGACTATCACTAGCTTTTACCACTTTAAATTAATGTAGGTTAATTTTCATTTTGTTATCTTGCTCAGGGTTATGAACCGTTTGTTTCGTATGAAGGTCTAGAGCAGTTGCACCGATTCATTTTTGTCATGGCGGTAACGCATATATCTTACAGTTGCCTAACTATGTTGTTGGCCATTGTGAAGGTGAGTTATTGTTTTTTATTCATAGATGAGGCTGTCTGCCACACACTTATCATTGTTGCAAGAAAATGAGCCATGTATTAGTTTTCTGTTTCAAAATGTGCTTGGGTTTTCACATTGGATTTGATACTATATTTCCTTCTGAATACAAGATATCAAACACAGAAATACATCAATACATTATAAATTTATAACACATTGCAGTTAATATCATTCAGCAGAGTGTCTGATAGGTACCTGCAAAAAATATTGTGATGAAACAGAGAGGCAAAAGGAAAGGAAAAAGTAATCTGTATTGTATTTCAAGTTTCTTTCTTATCAGCAAATGTTAATTGATAGTTCTGTTAGTTTTTTGTTAGCGGGGGGTCGAACCCGCGACCTTTCTCCCCTTCTTTCTTACCAATCTGATTTGTATTTCAAGTATCAAGCCCAAAGCAAAGGATTTCAGGTCCTGATTATAGTTTTTGTGTACAATGAAGAAAGAAAATGGAAAGGTCTATAGACAATTCAAGAGGGGCCTAGTCTCCCAAATCCGAGCCCAATTCCTGTTCCCCCAATCATAGTCCTTGGGATTATTCTCTCGCCCTCCAACAAACTCTCACACACCCCTCTCCTCACCACTGCTCATTAGGCAGTTATTTATTCTATTCTCTACCCTGGCCAGGCTCAAGTGCATTACACCTTTTTCTTCTCACATAACTCCTTGGTAATTTGAGCCTTGGGACCTTTTCAGTGTCAATCATGTTCTATGAAGCATCATCATGCAAAATAATTAAACTGAGCAAAATTAGGGAGAAACACGGGACCGGAATTGTCATGAAAAAGAGTATATAGGCAATGTATTAAAAAGATATAAGCAATACCAAAAAAGAAGTATAGAGAATATTATATTATTCAAAGTAAAAGTGTGGAGGTTGCACCTATGAAAAGTAATCTATGAAAATTATTCCTGCATGTTTTTTATAAATAAAACATACGTTTTTCAGTTATATTTTAATTTTAGACTGAGTCAATGAGTGAATTCCTTTCTGTTCAATATTTAAATTAATTTAATTTTATGTTGCATTGAGATTCGAGAATATTAGTATGAAACAATATCATTCAAATATTTTTAAGCTTTATTTAGTTGGCTCTAGGTGGTAAAGCATTCAGGTGTTATCATTTTGGATTTTGTTTGACATAATAACACTAGTAGTTTAAACCAGATTCACAGTTGGAGAGTGTGGGAGGATGAGGCTCATATGGATCGGCATAATTCATTAACTGGTAAGCACAATACTTCTCAATGCGCATTTGAACAAAATCTATGTTCTATTTGTTTTGTGTTATCCTGTTTGGTCCTTTGAAATGTTGTTTCCACTTCTATGATTGACTATACAAACTTATGAATCACCTCAATCAGGTTTGTTATACTACAATTCATCTTTTCTCTCACTTGTGTAGTTGTTGTAGTTGTAGGTAATATAATTCATGTTATATAATTAAAATCCAAAAGCAATTTCTCTGTTTCATCTCTCTCTTCCCCCTCCCCTAAATCACTTTACTGATCCTGTTGGGCAATTATGTTAATTTTTGGCTTGGTAGCCACTGAAGTTCAGATAAATAAACAAGCATTTTGGATTACAAAAATCTCCCAAGATTGAATCATTCAGTGATTTATGATAGATGGAAATTCTAATATATAAATGTATCTTTACCTATCAGCTCAAGCTTTTATGGTAGTTGGTCCTTGATTCGTGTTACATCTATGATCAATTGATCATGTGGTCAGGAGTTTGATTGTTGCATTAATATTAATTTTAATTTTAGTTCTTAATTATTGTCCACGCTCTACGCTCAAGAGCTTGTGTAATGGAGCATGTTAGAAATGCTCATTTACCTCTGTACCTAACAGTATAGGCCTTTAGGAGAGTTGGTCGTTGACAAAAATTATACGGTCATGTAGTGCTTATTTAAAACATATTTAGTAGTTCATTTGCCAATTTTTTTGTTGCAACAGAAATTACAAAAGAGTTGACCATGCGAAGGCAATCAACCTTTGTCAAGTCTCATGCGTCAAATCCATTGATCAAAAACAGTTCCCTCATTTGGGTGGTAAATACATATCTCCACTTGTTTTCTTGTTTCCATTTGATTTGATTTCATTTATGTTTTTTCCCTTTTAATATGTCTGTCTTTAATTTCTTAAATTTATTTGATGAAAGAAGATATAAATAATGTTTGAAATCAGAATATACACAAAAGATTTTACCATCTGTGCATGGTTAACTTGGCTAGACTTCTTACCTTTTGATCAATTTGCTTTCTCAAACAAGTTATGCAAGAGTAGTTTGTTGCAATGGTCAAGTAACTTAGCTAAACCATTACAAAGTTTTTCTCTCAAGGAAGCAAGTATGTTGAGTAAAATAAGATAAAATTTTTAATGATTATTTTTAATTTTTTTTTAAGTGGTAAAACATATGAGAATTCAATTTGTGGTTTTCTAAATACTAAATGCTAATAGTTCTTTGGGGCTAATCGCATGAATTTGTTATATAACTATCAGCATCTTTTTGAGAACAAACATTATATGAATCTTTATTGTTACCATATACTCTCTAGTCCTCAATGTTAAGAAGAACATATGTTGATTTTACGAATCCAAGTTTCATTTTGAACCATTTACTCAGTATAATTCTATATCTATCTAATTTTAATTTTGATTAAGTTGTAGACATGCTTTTTCCGTCAATTTGGGCGTTCTGTGGTTCGTGCGGATTATCTTACACTTCGCAAAGGCTTCATCATGGTATGCAATATTGCAATAATATTTCTCGTAGGTATAGACTGTCTTTATTTATTTTTTTGGTCTAGACCACAAGTATCCTCCATTGGAGGCAATCTTGTTCGAGCCTAATGTGATTCTTATCTCACAGTATTTAAAAGCTACCTAATGTGGTTCTTATATCAGTTTGTTTTCATTATTCATGGCAGAATCACAACCTTTCATTAAAATATGATTTTCACAGCTATATGGTTCGATCAATGGAAGAGGAATTCCAAAGGATAGTTGGTGTGAGGTGAGTAATAATAGAGATTCAGCAGTCAGTTTCATGATTTTCTCTTAGATACCAATTTCAGTTCATCAAGTATTCAAAGATCTGTAGTGCAATTTTATGCATTGTGATCTTAAATTTCCGAGGTGACCTGTTTTACTAAATTGTTAGAAAAAAATATCCATTCATTTATATTTAGTGTTTTAAGAGGTAGTTTGAATTTTCCATTCCACATTCATTTCAAATAATCAATAAAAGAGGAAAGAATATAATGTCTTCATTTAAACATCTTGGACTTGTTACATTTTATTGCTTTGGTTTTTCACAAACTGACTCTCAAGGAGAAGTTGAAAGCTGATTATGTCTTTTAAATCTCTTGCAGTGGTCCACTCTGGGGATTTGTTGTTGCCTTCATGCTTTTCAACATTAAAGGTATAGCCTATTATAAACAGTCTAGGTGAAAAAGAGTTCACCATCTTTGCTCTTGATTTTAACATTATACTTCCTCACTGTCCCTTCTCTAAAAAAATCTACTTGTTATGGATCTTTCTTTTCTTAAGATTACTTGAAACATTATTGTCAGATCATACTTGGTTTTACATGCTGTTTAAACTTACAATATTTTTTTTTTTTTTGGGTTTATCGCAGGATCTAATCTATATTTCTGGATAGCTATCATTCCTGTATCTGTAAGTTACCTTGCAATTTCCTTCATTTCTTTTTTAACTTTTGTTCCCGAACCATTTAGATGTTGTAAATGGCTCTTTGCAAAGTAGTTGGTTGGTTTTTCTATGGAATTTGAATGAAACAGAATGATTGTTGGTGAAACTGCATAAAATATGGCCTTATTTTCTGAAATGTTATATATTTTTGTATGCTAAATCAATTAGTTGAATAAATTATTCAAGTCATTTAACAATACAATCCTGTGTTTCATGAACAGCTTGTGCTCTTGGTGGGAACAAAACTACAGCATGTTATTGCAACCTTGGCATTGGAGAATGCTGGAATTACAGGGTTCTTCCCAGAAGCAAAGTTGAGGCCTCGTGATGAACTTTTCTGGTTTAATAAGCCTGAACTATTGCTATCGTTGATCCATTTCATTCTCTTCCAGGTTGGCCATGGTTCGTCTACATCTTATGTGATAATTTCTTGCTGAAACTTGTTATTTTCTTATTAATTTCTGATTCCTTGTTCTTTTTGGCAGAATGCATTTGAGCTGGCTTCATTCTTTTGGTTCTGGGTATTTCCTTATCCACTTTACATCCTAGATTAGGAGTAATAGGAATCATATTGTTTGAGTATCAACTGAATCTTGATAGCTTGGAAATAAATAATCCAAAAATGAGAGCAAGATTCAGTTTTAGGGAGTTAAAATAAAATAAGATACAACTGTATATTTGTGTTAATAAATCATATAATACACCCTGCAACTTTGAATTTTTGCTTTTGACTAAACTAGCAAAATGTCTTTTTTGACTACAGTGGCAATTCGGATATTATTCCTGCTTTATTAGGAATCACCTTCTCCTTTATATAAGGCTAATATTGGGGTATGCAGGATTTTACTTCATATTATACTTGTGTAATCCAACACTGCTTATTTTATTCCTTATTCAGGATTTTACTTCATATTATACTTGTGTAAACTAAGTCAATAAATAATTGACCTGTCACTATTTTAAATATAAAATAAATATTTAATGTAAAATGTCAGTGTTGGCTATTTATCGGCTTAGTTTACATAAATCAATCAACCAACCATGCCTTATATCTTGTATACAACTGTGTAGGTTTGCAGGACAGTTTCTTTGCAGCTACAGCACCTTGCCACTCTATGCACTTGTTACACAGGTAAGAAACCCTGGATGTAGAAAAAGAAAATATAAGTTAAAGTCTGCCATATATGACATGTTTGTAGTTTTGGAAGTATCAAATTATGTAAATGGCATGCCATACCCAAGTTTCATTTTGACAATACTTAGATAAGTACCAACATGTTAGTTCACTACACAAGAGTGCTATTATAATTGGCTTTGATTTAGAAATAATGAATAATCTCTCTTGTTGGATTTCATGCGTTGAGTGAATCATTTTAGTGAAGGGTTTTTGCCACTTTAATGTTCCATGCAACATCTTTTGTGTATTTCAGATGGGAACAAACTACAAGGCAGCATTAATCCCACAGAGGATAAGAGAAACAATTCATGGTTGGGGCAAGGCAGCTAGGAGGAAGAGAAGACATGGCATGTTCACTGATGACTCCACCATTCACACAGACACAAGCACTGTGTTGTCTATTGAAGAAGATGATCAATTAATTGGTACCCCTGAAGTGGAATTACAACCGGCAACAGCTGTTACAGCTACCCCTTCTCCCATTGCTAATGAAACTTCAAGTAGGGCTGTTACACCCCTCCTAAGACCCTCTGCCTCAATATCTTCAGTGCAACGCAGTTCTAAAGCTGACGCAATTCCAAGATGCTCCTCTATGCCAAGTGGAAGATAAATTGTGAACAATGGAAACTAATGAAACTAGTTAAATGGTACATTGATAAAGATGGCTTTTGTATGGTTATCAAAGATGTATAAGATGACTACTTATAGTTCCCTTAAAAAAAAGCTTTACAAGGTAATAGTGCTTTTGGACATTACTAATTTATGTGGGACAACTATACAATGGGGTGACATTTGTATCTTGATGCCAAGAAGTGACACTGGAGAATTGGTCAAGTATATTGTAATTTTCTTTTTTTAGATTTGAAATATTGTAAATTAATGTTGATTAACTTCAAAGAAAATAGTTGTCGTTTTTTTATAATCATGTTATTGATACGGAGTATCCATACATTATTTGTCGATGACTAATTTCATCAGGAACTTGGTTGGTCACCTTTAGTGTGATATTTTCTTTCAACCATGTCATTTTCATTTAAAAGTCTTAAACCTAAGATCTTATTTAAGGAGATTAAATTCATTACCACTCAGAACAATGACTTATTGGTGAATGTCATCGTTTGATGCTGTGCATTGCTGGATTGTTGATCCATGGTTGAATACTCAAACGGGTTTGTGAATGGCATGATTTATTAGAATCTTATAATTTGTTATTCAATTGCATAATTTGATATGTATCATTTCACATGGATGAATTGGTGTAATTCTATCATAATATGAATTACATTATTCAACAAATATCTTTTTTTCTTTCTTTTTCTCCTTCTTTCCTTCCCTCCCTTTTCACTCTACCATTTCTCATTAAATAAATTGAAATGAAGATGAGTTATGATAAATCAAAAGAAATTGAGACTTCCTCTCTTAGTGTTGATTATAATATATATATATATATATATATATATAGATATATATATATATATATATATACAATATACTAGTCTAAAATATAAGTAAATATTTTCCAATTTTATCCTATTTAATGAATAATTTTTAAAATATCCTTTAGATTTTATTTGTAATGAAAGACTATTTAGGATTTTTTTTATAAATTAGTTACAACTTAAACCTCTTAGTTGCATCGAACAGAGTATTATAGAAAAAAGGAGAAGAAAATATCATGCTGAAAAATCTTAAAAATGCATTTCATAATAAGACTTCTTGTTCAAGCACTTAGTATTGAATTAGCTTTCTATAACTACTTCTTCTTCTTCTTCTTCTTCTTCAAGCACCACAGCCAAGTTCCAACGCTTATTTGCTTCTTCACTTCCTCAACAACCACTGTTTCATTTATATTCTTCTCTCTCACTTTTTGTTTTTCCCCCCCTTAAAATCTCGCATCTTTCGGTTCCCTTGTTTGGTTGCTGAGAAAGGAGAGGAAAATACTAGTAAGAGAATCGATGAATCTACCTTAGCCTTAATTAGCTGTTGATAACTTGACACACACTCTTCCATATTTTCAGTTTTTGAAGAATAAAACTCAAGTATAATCACTGTTCTGTTCCTTTGTGCACTTGTGCTGCAAAGGATATTTGAAATGGAAGCAAAATCACCTGACATTGAAAAAAGGGACCTGAGAGGGTTACTTGAAGCCTTTTATTCTGCATTTACTTTGGAGGACATAGCAAATACCTATTGTTATGCCAAAAAGAACGTTGATTTTGCAGCTGAAATTCTGTGTTCGTCAAATGACGAATCAAAGGGTGCAACGAGTGCTGTTCCTGTGCAAAGTCTCTTCATGGTGTGTCACTGGGTTCTGTTTCTGGAGTTGTTGGAAGAGACTACGTTCAACCCAAGACTTGGACTAAGTCTAATAAAGAAAGTTAGCAAACCGTTGAAGTTAGATGCCACAGAATTGCCCGAATCAGAGATATGGGGTGAAAGCTTCATTGAGTACTGCAGCTGCAAAGGGCACTGTTAGTGATGGGATTGTGGACTTCCTCTTTAAGATGCTTGGAGATGGCTTTGAACGTGACAAGAATAAGATACATTATATTCTTGGTAAATTCTTGCACCTCTTAGAAGAGTTGAGTGTTTATGAAATTGTAATTGCTAGTAGACTTGTAGAGATTGTCAAGGTTTTAAATTGAGGTTGTCGTTTCGTCATAATCCTTGATGTTAATGAAAGTTGTTGACAAATGCAGCTGCAATTGGGGTTGCGGTGACTCTAAGAACCCTGATGTTGCAGCCAAAATCGTGGTGCGGACCATTTTTTAGAACCTTGTGATTGCATTAGAAAAGGGGTAGATGAAAGGCATGAAAGTTTTTCTTTTTATTTTTCTGATTGATCTATTGAATTTTGCATGGTACTGAGTTGTTTCTGGTTGTTGAGGGGCAAGTTACATGCTGATTGTCCTGTTATCACCTAATCTATGTATCTTTGTGTATTCCTACAGCATTTCTTCCACATGGCACTCGTTTATAGTGTGTCAAAGTATACTGTTTATAACTATCCTTTCCTAACATGTGCATGTGCAATAATATCTCCGTACTTTATTTAAGAGGTGGCATGTCTTTTTACTTAGGATGGTTGACATGATAATTTTGCAGTAACATATTAACTGAGTTATTTCTGATTTTCAGTGTTAAGTTGCATTTCTGATGCTAATTTCATTTTGGTTTTGCTTTTGGGTCATTGACTGCCTGGTGTTAGTTTTAGATTTGTCCATGCCAGATTTTCAAAATCCTGTGTCCTGTTATGCATTATACTAATACTAATGGTTTTACTGTTTCCTTTTTTTGATATTGGAGGGGGAAATTTGCTCTTCATGTTTACCTTATTAATACATTGTTTATATTTTGTTTGACAATGTGCTCAGTAAGACGATCCTTTGCATTTGCAGGCCTTTGCGGATATGATGTACAGAAGGTACAGTTACGTTTATTTATGGCAATTTCAAATTTTCCATTTTGGAAATTTAAAGGGCCGTTTAGTTTAAGAAAATATTTTATGTTTTCAATGCACTTTTAATTACAAAATGCTCTATTCTTTTCACTTTGCTTCCCGATATCGAAAATATGTAAAGAAAAAAATAAAAACAACTTTTTATTGTTTTCATTATTTCCATACAAACTTTTGAAAACAAGAAATAAAATGGAAAAAAGTCGCATTTTTTATAATCATAAGGGAGAAAGAAAAGGAAAAAGAAAATAGAAAATATTTTTTCCAACCTAAAATACCTAATAGTTTTATTACTTTTGGGCCTAATGATATGTGCCTAGCACATGATGCTTCCAAGCTTAATTAGATCGTTAAATGCATCATTTTATATGATATATAGCTTCCTTTTGGTATGAATGTAACTTATGTGCTTTAATGAGGTATTTTGGTCTAGATTGATGTTTAGCAGGTGAAATAGTAGAGAATTATGCAGAGAAGAAATCAAGCCTATGTACTATCGGGGGTACATAGGCTAGTTCTGTAATGCCTTGAATTTTTAACATGTACTTAAGCTTATGATTAAAAGTTAGAAGCAAGCATCAGAAGCCTTTTACAGGGGTGTGGCGCGGATGGCGCCAGGATGGCGCGATCAGCGCCAGGTCCTCTGGAATATGGCGCGAGTAGCGCCACAGTCTCTGGAACTTGACACGATTAGCGCCAAGGTGGCGCGAGTGGCGCCAAGGTCTCTGGAGTTCCACGCGGTTGGCGCGGGAGCGGCGCGATCAGCGCGGGACTTCGGGCAGGCCTATATCTAAGGTCATTTGGGACGAAAATGGAGGAGGAAAGGAGAGAGAGGAAGCCATTGATGAGCTACAGAGCTTTATATCTTCTTTATTGTTCATCTAAACACCTCTGACCCAACTGAGAAAGTGATTAGAACCCCGAGATAAGTGAGATACCCCGATTGATTCTTGAGAATCGTCGATAAACAGTGAGGTTTGCTTTCTCTGAGAGAACCCTTGAGAGCTCGGAGTTTAAAGGCGAAGGAAGCCTGATTGAGCGAGCTACCTTAGGGAAAGTGATTCCCTGGTGTTTCTGAACATCACAGAGGTAAGAAACTCGAGCTCTAACCGTTGGTTCTGTGTATTGAATTTTGAGGTTTTGGGGTAATCTTGAGGGGTGTTTTTGGAGGTGTTAGAGCCGTTATTTGGCTAGGACTCTGTAGAGTTTTGTACTCAGAGAGGTATTCTGAGGAGTTTAGAGCCTTGAATCATCATTACTGATGAAGTTTGATTTTGACTCTGAGTCAGTATGAGCAGAGATAAAAGGTTGACTATATGACTAGTCTGGACCTTAGAGCAGTTGACAAAGTTGCTCATGAGAATGTACAGATGAGGTTTATGAGCTTAAACTGCTGATACTGAGGTTTTGGTTTTTGAGAAGGCTAAGGCAGGAAATGCTTTGTATTAGCCTGATCAGAGTCTTTGTAGAGGCTCTGTAGCCTTGTACAGGCTGAGAGAGATCCTGTGGAGGATCAGATGATCACTTGTACAGTGATTAGTGTATGTTGATAGAAAGGATGATAGTTTCCTTTCGTTTGAACGGCTTAGAACCGTGTTTGATGCATTATGTGCTTGTTCTTGTGTAGGACGTGAGCGTGAGAGCTCTGGTGGTGTTGACCACGAGGCCGGGAGAGCCGGTGATCTGACTAGAGCAGGTAAGCTCTTGGTTCTTGTTGTAAATCCTCTGCTGTGTTTCACCATATATCCACTGGGATTATGGTTGTGATATGAATGTGTGTACTGCTGTGAATGCATAGTAGATGATTGAACCCTGAGAAAGGGAATTGATATGCATAACGATGATGTGAGTGAATTATGGCATGTCTGGGTGAATGAGAAACCTATATATGCATGCTGTGTTTGACTAGTATCCTATTGTAGTAGGATAGATGATTGAGATTGAGAAAGACCTGGTGCGAGATGAGCCTGTGATATGGAGGTAGCCTCCTACGTGGAGATGTTTCCCATATACACAGAGGCAGCCTTTCCCAGGCAATTGTATTGAGTTAGAGGATGAGATGGCCCTGTGATACATAGAGGAGCCTCGTGATAAGAGATG
>PYAF01005245.1:1350303-1383825 GCA_007407185.1 Glycine tomentella | reverse complement strand
AAGCATGGAGTGTGGGTTCCCTAGCTACATTAGCTTACGCTTGGTGCAACCATTTTCTATCTTGTTTATAATGCTTTATGTTTACATTTAGTCTTTAATTTCCTCCGCACAACAACACATTTCTCTCAAATATTGTTTTTGTCATCCAACCTATTGATACGATTTATAATTTAATTGGTCAAACAATCCTCGTGGGAACAATATCTTACTTATCTCTTTATTACTTGTACGACCGGTATACTTGCCGATTTCGCAACACCTAATTAGAAGAATAAGTTATAAGTACTAGTAATGATGGTTACTACATCAATTGTCACCATTTAGCATTTATTGCAAAGAGCATAACCTTAAAAGAAAATGCATGTGATGTGGTTGAATATAGTATAAAAATTATACTGTTGGCAACAAAATAAGATACAAAAACACCAAAATATTTTCAATTAATCTTGGTTACATTGATAAAATAGGATGTAAGAAGGGTAAAATTTCTGGACTGAGTATGTATAATCTTGGCTAACTGGTCTGAATAAAGTACCAATGCTCAGAAGCCAGAGATGTAAGGTTGATATACAATCAGTGCAAGTGAGTCAATGTTAAATTTGTAGTTAAAACTTGAAAATAGTAAGCTTGTGAATGTGAAATCATGGAGAGATATGGCTAACTATTGCATTGGAATTGATTATCATTATTTATACAAAAATTTATACAAAAATTATTTCATCAAGCAATAGCTATTAGATATAGATATTGGTCCAAATTCTATGTTCTATTTTTAGTTGGTCAGGAGAAGAAATCAAATATCATTGTCAACATATGAGAATTTACATCACTTCCTCCTAAGATCCTCTCTATCATAGTATTTGACAAACTTTTCTTTAAACATATAGCCATCATGAAGAAGTATTGATTTGAAGTCATCTTGCAGACAATGGAGGAGCTGCTTGATGAGTCAGCTTCCACTTTGGAGAAATGTGATGATGTTCGTGATCTGGCTAGTGAAAAGGTAACGTTTCAGTTAACAAATATAAAATATAAGTTCAAACTAGGTGCAAAATATTTAATAATTGAATGATTTGCATAATTTGATTGTGTTAGTAGGAGCTTCTCTAAATAATTTACTACTGATGTCCTTTTTTTTTGCTGATAGATTTACTACTGGTGTCATTAAATCTTCTATAACTTGTCATATAGTGTGGTTGTAAAATATTAATTATATAGGTTTTTACAATAAGGAGGGAACATCCTTGCAAATTTGCTCAACATTGTATAATCTTATAATAAAAAATGGAAAAGACATTAGTTCTAGCAAAGCTGAACCAATAATGATGACTTTTAACATCGGTTGTATATATAACCATTGTAAAATGTTACGTATGTGCATTTAACTTATGTTAAAAAACCATACATGTAGGTTTGGATTTTTAAACTTTGTTCTGGATCAAATAACTGACACATTTCAATTTTATGAGGACGAAAAATGTACTAAAATTTTTATAAGGACAAATTTCAAACATTTTCATGTTTATAAAAATGAAAAACATATTTTAATTAAGAAGATATGATCAAAGTATTTATTAATTTATTTTTTCATATAATTTATTATTACTCGTAATCACATATTGTAAAAACAAGACCAGTCTTATTTTTAATACTAGGGGTGGAGCTAACAATTTCTTGTTGGGTTGGCCAAAATAATTTTATTCTTTAGAGAGGGCCAAACATCAAATTATATAAAGTTTTTCAGAAAATAAAAATAAAAATCAGTTGATGGAAATGAAATTCTTTGAGCCTTGAGGAGGGGCCATGTCAATCGCTAACCCGGCTTGGCCCTGCTCTGGATGTACCAGTTATAATTTGTACTTCAGAATATTTCTACGTACGTAGAATGTCAGATTTAAGGATATTAAGAACAAAGCCTCAATTAGGTGCATTTTTTTGTGTTTGGGTTTCCCTTAGTCAAGGAAACAGGATAGAAGAACCTCAAGTACTTATTTTCAACTGGATTTTGATGCTAAACTGTTGAACTGTAGGAATAGATTGCAACTCTCTTTAACCCTTTTAAAGTGTATTTGCGGTACAAGAAACCACTAATTTATGCTTGGTTAATCTGTTTTAGAAATGTTTCTAATCCTTTTTGAAGTCAATTGTAGTTTTTTATTTGGAACACAAGCCTTCCAGTAAGAACATATTCTTTTTGTTGATGATTTGGTGCAAATTGAACTCCAATATGCCTTTTAATATAAAACATGCATTCTAGCTTCCTTATGTAGTATACTTGCCATTTTTTTTCCTTGTAACAGTCAAGATATCAGTATCCAGATGTAACCTGCACACCCAGTTGAATTATTGTCATTCTGTTGCTTGCTACTTCATCTTATGTAACTGCATTCTACTTTTATTTTTATTTTTTTCATTTTCAGAGGACAAATATATACTTTATGTGGTTTCTTTCTACAGTGAGGAATTTTGCAATTCAATTGATTCGCCAAAAAGAGACAGATAGATCTGGGCCCCAGAAAGAAATTTTAGAATCAATATTTAGTTTTCCACCAAGATCTGAAGAACTACCAAAACAAAGAAGTCCAGTGAGGGAAAGACCATATCACAGGCCTGCTGTGAATACCAAAAAAGTTCAACAGACAAATGACGTAGAATCACAAATTGTTAAGGAAGATATATGCAAGACATACACTATACCCAAATTCAGGATAAAATGTAATTATCTTAATATAATTACCGCAGACCTGTTGCACACTTTGTTTATTCAGTTGATTCTACTTTCTGAACTGTGAACTTACTGTTTGAATGTGTTTATTTCTGTTATTTATCTACTTTGGCACATAATTTTGATTGTAGAAAGTGATGATGAGAATAGTTATAAGGCACTATGTGGAGCAGTGAGGAAACATTGGATTACCATGAAAGAATACTACAGAGTTGTAAGATTCCTATCCAATTTTCCTTCCGTGTGTTTGGATGAGATATTTAAACCCGGTAATTCATTTTGTAAAGGAAGTTTAATATTTTTTTTTTAGTGAAATGACTTGTTTGTATAAAACATTTAAAAGGAAATTCAAATGCTAGTATTTTTATTGGGTAATTTAATTATACTAAATCAGTCGAATTTAAAATACTTCCAAAAATAGAAAATTTGAATTTTTTTTCAGAGATGCTCTCACTCAACTCTCACCCTCGCTGTTTCGTGACTCCACACTAGGGAGGGAGAGAGAGAGAGAGAGAGAGAGAGAGAGAGAGAGAGAGAATGACAATGACGGTGGTGTCATGCGCGGAAGAGAGAGAGAGAGAGAACGATGGTAACAATAGTGTCACACGCGGTGGAGCGAGAAAACGACAATGACAGTGATGTCACACGCGAAGGAGATAGAGAGAGAACGACGGTAACAGTGGTGTCACACACGTAAGAGAGAGAGAACGAGGATGATGTTGGTGGCAGGGCGCGATGATGACGGTGGTGGTTGGAGGTGGCGGTGTGAAGGTAGTCGATGGTGGCGGTTTTGATTGGTGAGTTGGGGCAGGTTGTGAGGAAGGTGGAATCAACAAAGAAGTGTTATCAATTTTTTTATTTTTTAAAAAACTATTATGAAAACTTATTTTAAAAAAATACATGATTTTCATTTTGATTGATGAATATAATAAAAAATAAATTTCCATTTTGTCACAATTTAAGAAAATAAATTTGTATTTGTCTTCATACTCTTAGAAAAATATGAATTTAAAAATAAAATGTTGCATATGGAAGTATTGAATTATCCCATCAAAACTAAGAATTTGAAATTTCAAAAATTTGAATTTATTTATCCAAACAAATCATTTACAAAATAAAATAATTCTAAACAAGTCATAAAGTGCAATTAGATATAGAAGAACAGATATCCCTAGGCTGACACTTGACTACTTGAGTAGTAGATTAGTCCTTTTATTTGTCCTCAAGATGTTTAGTTGATTGTGTTTTTATATAATGGCGAGCTTAAGGTAATCGGGTTTCATATGCTATTGAAGCTTAAATCCAAAGGCATATATTACAGGATAGATGCACTTTAGTAAGTAGTAATCCGTTTAAATGATGTTATTAGATTGTTTACTATTTTCTTTAATGCACAGGGACATTTTTTTAATAGAAAGGCTCTTGAAGCAGATGAAAAATCTGCTCAAAAGCTTTTTCGAATCAAGTTAGTAGCAAATATAACAATTTCTTTCAATCTTCACCTTTTTAAGCCATGTTTTTCATTCCTTGGCTCATTGGAAAGCATTACTTGAATTTGACTGCAGAGAATCAGACGATGATGAACTGCCTCTTGATTTGCATGAACATGAGCCAAAGCGAGCCCTTCCTCTTCTCAAATTTCATTTAACTACTCTGGCATTCCTGGTAGGCACTAGGCAATAATTCTCATCCCAAGTCATTAGATTATGGAAAGAATTGCATGGCACACCATAATCTGACAAATCATTTCCGACTTTTACATTTCCAGCAATCAAATACCATCGAATCATAGTTGGGACAGGGAGATGACGATATGAAAGGGGCTCGGAAAAAATTGGCAAGTCACACACTTGAGATTAGCTCAACAAATTTGTGCCACTATGTGGGGATTAATATGTTTATTTACATGTAGTATGATTTTAAAATAGATGTTATGCTTAAGGAAAAATGACATGTCACTCACGTTACATTTTCAGTGCGTAAAATGCATATGATCTCCTGTTCATGCTCAGCATTCAAATTTTGGATACACATGTTCATTATATTTCCTTGGGTATTTATTAGGAGACAGAAAATGAAAATTGTCTTGCATTCGATGAACATACTTTGTTGGAGTCATTTTGATATGTTCATTTAGTCCAGTTGATGAAGATTAAGAATATTCCGAAATCTGTTGCGGATTATTAAGCTACTGACCAAGAATTCCATTAATTGGACGGAAGAAGCAATGGTCGTACCTTACGTCTTCCAAGTGGATGTAATTGATAGGAATATTTTAGAGTTTGCTAAAAAAACTGAATAGTAGTATGTCCTTCAAAAATATGCCTGACCTCCCATTAGTCTTTGACATACATACATATATCAGATAGATAGTCTAAAGATATATGTAATATCAATTTTCTTTTACTAGAAATGCAAGATGAAAATTGTCCTTTCAAAGTCGTTTTTTCTTCTTTTAGATTTGTCTTTAGGATTACATTAAATTTGTGCTTAAGGGAAAAAAAAAAAACTAATGACGTAAGATCATAAAAAATTAATTTTATAATGCAGAATAAATGTGATATGATAACATCATATATATTTTTGGTGAACAGATATTATTTACAATTTTAAAATTAGAAAGACCCAAGAGTTTGACAATTGTGTACCGTTAACTAGTTGGCAAGTCATCATACAACTAATAATATGTCATTGACCATCAAAAAGTATGTGTTATGAAGCAAGCTTGACAATAACTTGAGAGTCAAGCTGTGCTAAGTTATAGGCTTATAGCATTATTGGTTCTGTTTTTGGAATCCTGAAATCATAATTTTGACAAAAGACACGAGTAGTTCTGTAAAAAAAACGAGTAGTGCTTTTACAACTCATGATTTTAGAGTTTACGAAAGTTAAATCTGCGAAATCAATCATGTTATTAATTAATATTAAAATTTAGAAAAATACTTACCATCTGTTTGTACACAAAATTAAGAAAACCCATAAATTAACTGTTAAATTTGTAGGAAATCATAAATTTTTATGAGTTTTATTTTTTATTTAAAAATTTTTACTCTTAATTTTGTAATTTTTAAGAAAATTTAATTAGTAATAGTACATGTATTAATAATAGAGCATGCATTAGAAAGAATGTGTTAGTCTTACTAACAGTCCTTTGAAATTTATTTTCTGAATCTAAGAATACTTACCATCTGTTTGTTTCATTGTTGTGGTCGTACGAATTTTAAGATAAGATCAACCAATAAGCTTCAATGTGGCACGGGATATGATGGACCATGAACATTTGAGTGACAGTTCCAAATTTTTGCTATGATGACAAAAATCAATTGCCACAATCCTTAAAATAATTGGAAAACAAATGAATAAATAAAGAACTTAGCTTACAATCTCTTATTTCCTTTACGATTTCGTGCTATCTTAACTCTTCTGAAATATTGCTATATATGATAAAAGAGGATCTACAACTGAAGATCTTATAATTAATCACAAGATGCACGTTTGAGAAAGATTATAATTACACGAACAAAAATTGAATTTGTTCTGTTTGTGCCCATAACATGTCCTAGCATAACCCATTTCCATTTGTGAAAAAATAAAACTACTTAGAAAGCTACCTAAATCATGGGGGCACCTTTGTTGAACATTGGGTATATAACATATATACAAGGAGAATGGAGAAGAACAGAACTCAGGTGGCAAAATTAAGGACCTTAACAAAATTCTAAATCTTGAAGCTCTATTAAAATTCATCAGAGACAAAATAATACAAGGAAATATTTCATTGGGGTCCTTGTGTAAGTCTCTGCATCTCATTTTGGTCTCCAAGAGTTTCAATGAGAAGAGGTGGAGCATACTGTGCTGTCCCATGCTCTTCAGAGTCTTGGCAGAATGAGAGAATGATGGTGTCAATTGACATCTCTACAACTGCAAAGAAAAGAGTTGCAACAACATATCCAAGAGCCCAGCAAACCTGCATTGCACAAAATCCATTGAGATTTTGATAAATGTTTACAATTCAGCATTAAAGGGAGAATTAGCATAGATATATTTTTTGCAACTATTTTGCAGCCCTTCATCCTTTTAGCTAGCATGTTATCCATTATTGTCATGTTGACTGTATAAAGTCAATTTTTTACTCAGTGGTGATGATTGTATGGCCACAGATTTCACTCTTAATGATGAACAAAAAAACAAGTTCTTTAAATAGAAGTAGCAACAAAATGGCTAATTTAGGCCCAAAATAATTTTGAACCAATCAGTTTATTGGAATACTCTCAATATTTTGGAACTGAAACCTATGGACATACTGAAATATTTTCACCAACTATCCATCTAATCGAGAGTCTACACATTTTATCAAGTAAAGTTGAATAACCATCTTTCATGGTTTGGTTAAACCATAATTGATCTTTAAGCCCTTCTCTTTTAATTAGATTATGTGAAACATACCACAACAGGCAATAGTGGAGATGAGATCTTGTTATGTGCAGATCTGTACTTGTGTGTGTCCAGCATGAGGAAAGCAAAAACAGCACTTGAGAGGCTGACACATAGTTTTCCAAGGAACAAAATAACATCTCCAATCACGTTAACACGCCCAATCCGTAGGATGTTATTCATGATCAATTCTGTTGCAATAGCAGAAGCTCTAAAGAAACTCTTACCCATTATAGCAATCTGCAAGTGTCGGGCAGATACTTTAAAAGTTAAATGCAGAAGGATAAATTGAATTAACAGAAAAGGATAACGCATTGAATAAAAAAAAAAAAAGTTAGTGAAAATAATATACTAAGTTAAATATAGAATGCCTTATTAGGAAAAAGAAACAAAATTCTAAAATAATACTTCTCCCTTAAAATGTTAAAGCAAAACCATTATTCTAGGGAAGGGGGGGCATTGACTGTAAACATTTTAATGCCACAAGTATAAAAGATGATAGAAGTTAATACTTAGTAGACAGTTTTTTACCAAGCCTGAACTCTATCCATTATCATGCAACCTGCGCTAGAATACACCTCTGGAACTGGATAACAAGTAATCAGGAAAGGACTTTATGAGGTTAAAGTGCCAAAAAGGACATTACTGGAGGAATCCCGAGAAATAACAGAAAAACTTATTTTAGGTTAATAAATCATGCAAGTCTACATATGTAAACATTAAAAATAAAATAAAATTTGTCCCCTATTTTTAATTATACTCAACCTAAATGCATTAAAGATCCATATGCAATTCAGCTGCTCCCATACTTGCTGATTAGAATTACAAGGCAAAAAGTACATTAAAATTAGCTTTTCCATTTATTGGTCCTTAATATATCCTTATTTGTTAAATAATAACCGCACATTAGTATGCAGATATTTATCAACATGATGCATACATATTTGGCTTACGGAAGGTTAACAAAAATTACCATGATGTAAGCATTTCGGTTCACTGATTTGATGGTCCACTCAATACACCTTCGAAAGCATTGAGAAGATTGGTAAGCAGCCTTGCCAATCCAACTATCAGGCACGTGACTAGAGCCTTTTAGTTTCCGGCGAATAGATTCAAGCAGAAAGCGGATTGACTCTACAAATGATACAGTCAGAGAGCCAAGAGCCACAGAACCAAGACTGTAACGCATAAGCCTCTTCGTGGAGGAAAAGACTGAAAGAAAAGGAATTTCAGGCTGCATTGAGAAAGATGAATTACATTTAGTAACATTTTGACTCTGAATTGCATTATTCATTTCATTTATGAACATGGTATTTTGACTTACAGATGCTTCACCATGGGCCCAATAGTAAGAGGCAACAGATCCAGCAATCACCGTTGATGAGCAAGCTATGAGAAATTGTGTGGCCCAATA
Source organism: Glycine tomentella (assembly GCA_007407185.1). Lineage (NCBI taxonomy): Eukaryota > Viridiplantae > Streptophyta > Magnoliopsida > Fabales > Fabaceae > Glycine > Glycine tomentella. Next base: position 1,375,252 of record PYAF01005245.1, on the reverse strand, counting down.
ACAGCTAAATAAGTGAAAAAGGATAGCAATTCCAATATGCGGTGTGTAAAGAATGCTATATCCACAACACTGATCACAGATCACCTTTTTTTCCAAGAGGTCAAATGCGCAACAGTTAGAGTTGCAATTATTCTGAACAACCCGACCAGAGCTAAACAAATGAAGAGCAGCAGAAATCCAGAACATGTAGAACACTGGAAGAATACCATACGGTATGATTGGAAAAATAATAAGTGCTCGGACTTCTCCTATCACTTTTGCAGCAACCTGGTGAGCAACATTTGCATTAAAATCAATTTAATTGACTGTCATAAGGGAAAGAATGCAGTATCATCATTCCACAATTACTTATAATTCTAGGATTGCTATGTTGTACAATATTATGTGCCTATGGACTAGGTATGTCTAACAATGTTGTGAAAGAGAAGTTATGCATAACTTCGTGACAACTGGATGTGAAACCTAATGTATTACATGGTAGGTTTATACTTATAGGTCACAGAAGTTAGGAAATAAATGTTCCATAAGCAAAACATATATCACATATTAACAATGAAAATGTTATGGTTAACAACAAATAGCATTTTCAGAGTGAAGGATGAAAAGTTAAGTATCCATTGATTGAATAGTAAACAAGAAAAATGGAGGGTCAAATTGATATGACCAAAGTTTGAGTATGATGTGAATACTTATGCTGCCATATGCAGACTTGGCAAGATTAGTTTTTACCATAACAAGGGTGTAGATTCACTCCAATTGCTTAATCTAAGAAGTAACTAGTAAGTAAAATTGGGGTTAATTGAAAGAAAAAAAAGGTGCAACAGTATATATAGGTAATGGGTAATTTACCTTAATTTCTTAACAATCACCAAATTCATAGAAAGAGTTAATATCTAGCAACTTTGCATAGAAAAGAATGTTCATGCGTTACTTTGAGATTATTAAAAATGCAAAACAAATGTGACCCTGATCGGAAGTTCAGCCTTAGAAATATATTTTAGGTTAAAAATACACATAATTGCCATCAGATATCAATCAACGAAGAAAAACACAAACTCAATCATAGTTTCATAATTGCATATAATAAAGTTATGCTTGCCTTAAGGACAGAAGTTGCCATAAGGATTCGCCGAACAACAGCAATTGATGTAAGAATGGCAACAAGCATGATAAAGGTCATAAGGACAGTGACAACTCGTAGATGAGTAAGCTCCTGAAAATGAATTTATATGATAAATCAATAAGTCATCAATGTAGTGAGAGAGAGAGAGAGAATAAATATTTAAGGTCTCAATCACAATGATACTTACCCTTACAAATACATGAATGTAAGGATCATGCTCACCTATGATTGGGGAAATAGCATCATTTCCTATCCAGCCAACTGAAAGCCAGGAAGTCAACATTAGGCATTATATTGTTCGATTGGTGCTTGCTCAAAATCTAGAAAAAGAGAAATAAAAATATTTGGCTAGATAATTCAAAAGTTACAGAAGCAAGTACAATAGACTTCAAATTTAATCACAGATTACTGCTGATCAAAAAAAAAAAATTTAATCACAGATTACAACATGTGTATCAGTTATACCAATTCTTTCATCCGATATTTGAATATTTCATGACTCGTGAGTTGTATGCCACACAAATAAACATTTTTTTTCATTGTTTCCAATGCCCAAAATGCACCAAAAACCAAGGACAAGATCTGGATCATTTCCCAAGTCCTGATAAATGACTAGGCTATCAAAATACAAACTCAAAAAGTTAAGCCATATCATCTAATATTTTGACATTCCAAATTCTAATATTCAATAAAAGAAAATACATTACGATTAATTTGTTCTGTTCTTTTCAAATGGCCCCTGCCTCTGCCTCATACCTTAAGTCATATATTTTACCAAAATATGTCTGGAAAACATCTAGTTTGTGTCTGACTAATTTTTTTATTTTTAACTTCTGGTCTAAGTTGTTATGCAAGCAAATCTGTGGTAAGTGTCTAAAAATAAGTTAGCAACATTTGTCAAACTAAAAATACAACCAGAGAAGCGTTGTGTGCTTGATTGGATATATCAGAGAGGATGATAAATTACACTTGATGGATGGGTATTTATGAAAATGGTGATTTATAAAATGAACAGGCTATGCAGCTGACAAGGAAGTAAACATTCAATATAAAAGGCATGGAAATGAAAAGTGAGTATAATAAAAAAGTGCTACTTCCTTAAAAAAAAACAGACATATGCAAATCGAAATAGCCCAGCAGATATCCTAACCTTTTAGGTAGAAAAACAATGTAACTGATATTATTAGAACATTAAACAAAACCACTGTAATCCAAGGCATGGCAGCAACAAAATGCCGAATCATCAGCAGCCAAATCACAGACAGAAACAGAGGTAAAATCCCTCCACAAACAATCAGCACAGGCCATGCCTTTCCTATGTCAGCCATGTATCTCTGCATATAAAAGTATTTGTGAAACTTCAATCTCTGCAAGACTGCAACACATACATAATGATATAATGTTTAAAGGAAGACCAAATTAAAGAGAAAAACAAAGTTTCAAACAAGTGTACTTCATAGAGTGAAAATGTCACAATATTCGCAGCACAATGCATATCAACAAGCATCAATAATTTTTTACTTTATTACCTTCTGCTCATTGCATTGTTACCCCTACCAAGAACACTCAACAAATTAAATGTTAAACTTTATCAGCAGAGAGCAGTGGGTGTGATATGAAAGGTGGTAAAACCAAGGAAATACAACTTAATATAAGTGTGCTCTTCGTTATCCTGCCAACATATCTTATCAGCAAAATGCTCATATCTCTTTTATACTTCCTTGCTCCCACAAACTTCTTTTAATTTCCTGTTTCTTGTGTTACAATTTAAAACTAAGATGCTGATAAGGTGTTATGCTTTCCCTGGGAAAAATCACAGTCATAACATCAATTAAAAAAAAAAAAAAAGAAGGTAGAAAGTTGAAAAAAGCTAACCTTTAAGACAGCTGAATGAGAATTGATATACTCGTGAATGGACTTGTCAATAACAATGTCTTCATTGATGTTAACTCCACCCATTTGCTGCCAATGCTTTAAAGATACATTTGATGCTTTAGCAATGAATTGGCAACTCCAGTAAACTAGACAAAAAGTACGCAGTAAAAATCAGGTATTTATAAAACTCATCATATGTTGGATACAGTTCCCTAACACACTATCCACTCCCCCTCCCCACAAAGAAAGAAAATAGAAATCCTAAAAATAATTCCTTTCCTACAAGGGGCACAATTTGCAACCAGGGTAAAACGTCAAAGTAATGTATCCACACAATACAACCATTAGCAGGCATAAAACAACACATGACATTTATGAATACATTAGAAATGCAAAAGTTTTCTCACCATTTACACTAGGAAATACGACAGGATAACAAGGGCCTTGAAGTTGAAGAGAAGAGTTTCTCATTTCTGGCGTAAGGAACTCAAAATAATCATAGTTCATATCAATCCAATCATTCAATGAAACGCGAATATCTCCTTCAGGATAATCACACACCCAAGTAAGTGAATCTTCAGAAGGTATAGGGCAGTCCAGTAAGCATATACTGCGGGCATTGGCCAGCTTGAATTGGCTATCCTTCAATCCACTTTGATAAACCTGATTAGGATTTAGCCAGTATCTGAGCTCCAATTCTCGAAGATCTTGAACTGCATGCTTTTGCCCACACACATTTCCTTTATAGTCCAGCCCATAAGTAAGCCTAGTAAGCCATAAAATGTGCAATCACAACTTACACAACCATAACAACAAAAGAGAGAATAAAATTACAGGTTTCATGTTACTATACAATAGAGTCCCACATCCTACTTTCAGTTCCTCAGCATTCAACAAATAACAAGATTAGTACACACTGGAGGAAAACATATAATAACAGAAGATATAATAAACATAGGATATTTGTAGTAGACTAGTTGAACAACTACACAAATTAAAGGGCCAGAAAATTGAAAGAAAAGGGAAAGTAGAAAATGTAGGACCACAAGGAAGACCAACCCCCCTAACACACACACACTCAACGAAATGCATCAAATGTTGAAAGTTAAACATCCATGGCAAAATTTTACAAAGAGAAAAAAGAAAGCAGTATAGAAGTATCCTTTTGAGAAATAGCATGTAAAGCCTTAAATTTGCACTTAAAAACTACAACTTGCCAATTACAGCAACTCCATTAGCACAATGCACAATCAGAAAAAAGCTGCAAACTTTAAGATCCTCACCTCAATGGGTTTCCTCGGTTGAAAGCAAAGCTGGAGTTGACAATCATGGCAATCCAGAATGCTACAAAAATGACAAGAACGGCTATGTCTCTGCACTTTCTGTTGTGCCTTATGATGCCACCCAAATGGATGGTTCCATCACTTGAAGGGTACCTTCCTATGACTGCACCCAAAGGACCCCTCATTTTGAAGCCCTTGTATGTCTGTATCTATCTATCTCTGTTTCCACTTGCAAAGTAACAAGCTTGGCTGGCTCAGTTCAACATTCCAGAGAGAGAGAGAGAGAGAGAGAGAGACGCAAAAAAGCAGAACGAGGGACAGAAGTGAAGTAGAAGGTAGGACACTGTTGAAGCTTCTGTAGTGAGCAAAGGGTTTTATTTAGATGTGGAATATTGATTGATAATGATTATTAATGATTAAATTTTTCATTATTTATTCCATCATAAGACAAAGATATTCTCTAAAGTCTTAAAGTGAAAAAATAAAATAAAAAGACAATAGTCCTTCTCTTGTTGTGGATCACTTCATGAACAAATCCGAGCTCTGAAATGTGTCGGTTCAAAGGAAAATAATGGGTCTGGGTTGTGAAGCAGACAGTGACATAATTGAAAATTAGATTCAATTGCCGAATATTAAAATGAATATTTTCAATATTAAAAACATATATCAATGATTTTAAAAAATAAATTATAATCCTACGAAATAAAATATTGTTCTACCATTATTTTCTAAACTAATACAATCTATTTAATTTCAATGATATTGTATAGTAATGTTTATTTTAATATTATATATTGACATAATATTAGCATAAATTTAAACATGTCTTATTAATTAATTCTCCTATAAACAAATAAATATAATTTATGTTCTCAAATAATCTACTAAATATTATATATATATATATATATAATCCTATAAGATAATGTCACATGTTAATTTCATATTCATTCTCTCTTAAAATATTAAATAATTTAATTTAATTTAATTATTAATTCAAATTAATATTATTCTATTATGAGTAGACTCTATTTTATTATTTATTAGAGCTATATTTAATTATTATTTTATTAAAGACAAACAATTCTATTTTTAGAATTTTTATTTTTAATAATATATTTTTATTCTATTTTTTAAATAAAAAAATATTATTAAAAAATTATTTCATTTTTCTTTTAGTATTTTTAAATAACGATTTTAATTATTTAATAATGTACTAAAAAATAATCAATCAATTTATTTATTTATTTATAGTATTTTTAGTTAATGATAAAGTTAGAAATGTAGAAACGAAGAATTAGCCGAGAGCCAAACGCTAAATACAAGCCAGTATGGGAAGTACTTAAAAGACGGGAATTATTAGATTTGGATATTGCAATCAAGGATTGTAATATATTGCATTGCGCCGATTTGGCGATAAGGATAGACAACAATTTAGTTTTTAATTTTTTGACAAGATAGACAACAATTTAAGCTAAAACTAATAAAATAAATAATTGTGATCCTCCCCTACTTTTCTTCCTTATGGGTCAAGTGGATTGTGGAGTGATATATACCAATTAAAAGCGTTGGATGGCATCATTTGAGTCCATGACATGGTGACTGGTAAATATTAAATAACATCTTTCATGAGAATGGTTCGTGGTGGCCCCCTCAATCTTTCAATCTTGTCTCTTCCTTCAAACTTCAAAGTCACAAGGAAAATAAATAGTTTCCTTGTTACTTTTTTTTTATAAAAAAATTAATATGCTTTTAGTAAAAATAATTTAGTTACTCCTTTTTTTATTATATAAAAAAAATAAAGATAGTGTGAAAGAAAGGTATATAAGACTTTGTTTGAAGAGAGAGCCAGGGGAAATGGTGTAACAAATGCAAGAAATACACATGTTTTAAATTTGTCTAATTTTGGATGGAAAAGAGAGAGAAAGGTGGATTATATAATAGTATACTAAATTATTGTCTTCTTGTTAAACAATTTTCAAAACCATCTTACTTTTCCTATTTTTTTCATTTTCTTTTTTAAAATCAAATATATCTTAAATAGTGGTATTAAATGAAAATAAATGTTGTTTTTAGTATCACATGGAGCAACAGTGTGTTTAGACACGCATAAACCCAAATCTTAGTACGTTAAAAGTGAGAAAAAAATGCCTAGAGTTATTTATAGTAGTTTTTGGCCAGATGCAGGTCAAGTGCATCTGTAAATATGTGGTAAATTAAAAAACAATCTCACAACATTAATAAATAAAAAAATTAATTTATTCATAATACTAAAATAGTACATATAGTACATATGTTTATTTTATAGTTACCAACGAGACTTTGCAGGAAACACATGCACAACGATATAGTGGAGAGTGGAGACAAGTCTTCCATGTTTCAATAACCCCTTTACGCTCAAACAGAACGATGAATCTTGCGCATGTTGGAGCATAAAGCAGTATCCGTGTGGGGTTGCAACTTGCAAGTGTCGCGGGATTTGTTCTTCTGTGCGGCGCAGCGTTCAGAAACCTAAAAAAATAAAGAAACATAGTTATATAGTGCTTTTGTCCTGTCCTTGAAGACTTCCATGTGCATCGAGGTATGGCTTGTGAAAAATGCCCCATCACTTCAAGGGCGTGCACTGTGGAGACAAAATTATACCATTTTCGAAGGATTGGAAAGGTTGTTTGATGCATATATATATATATATATATATATATATAATGGATGGATTAGACATGCTTGACCCCCTTCAAGCTGGTAGCTAGCTGGGTTGATAAGACATGCTTGAAATTATTCCGCAAAGATGAGTTTTCTTCAATTTAGGTAGTTAATCTTTTGTTGACATATTCGTTACGAAAGGCTAGAATGGGAAATTGAATTTTTTAAAACGTTAGTTTGGACCTGATTTAACTTTAAAAGCAGGTTTTTTTTAATATATTTCATCACGTTCAGTATTTTTTGATTTGACGTATAAATAATATAATAGATCATCCGTTAATAGATATAAGATATATTTTAATATCATCTTAAAATATGAATTTAAATCTAATTTAATTTTAAAAATTAATTCATAATATAACATGAGAATTATCCTTTATTTATATATTTTATTTTAACATTATTTTTACTTATCATACAAAGTGCATTTGTAACCGATGTTCCAGATGTGGGACACATAAGGAAGCATATAGGATCTCGTGTTTGTGCAAATAATTAAAAATGATGAAATTGCACTTGGATTCGTGTATCATTATTATCACCCACGTGCTGAGGGTTAAGGTGGGTTAAGGTTTGTTTGCAGTAATTGATTTGGGCGTTTTGTGTAAGAAGGAATTGAGGGAAATTTCTGGATAGTTGGTATATCCACTTCCTTTCTTTAATTATCTATTTCTCTTTTTAATTTGTTTTAAAAAATACATTCTTCTATTTACTTTGAAAAGGGGAGTGAATATAGCAAATCCCATCATTTTTTTGGGGGGAATCCTTTCCAATCTACCAATTTGTGGACCAATTTGTCTAGACCTTTTGTTGTGTGTTTGACATTTGAATTTTACACCTCCTATTTTGAATTATGTACCTCCTCTGAATTTTAAAATATCTTGAAACTACCCTATAAGGCTACAACCCGTCACTGGGGGCATCTTGTTTCCTCTTTCCAAGCATGCTTCTCTACAATGTCTTTCCACCTTTTTTTCTTTCTCTTTGTTGTGTGTTGTCGCTCCTCATTTTTTCACCACTTTGTCAAAAATCTCTTTGAAATGTAAAAGAAGTCATATTAGCCTATTTTTTATATTGGAACAACCATTTTGAAAACACCTAGTATTCAGAATAGGTATTTTAAAATACATATCCACTTCTAGAACAAGTATTTCAAAATATTTTTTTTTTCAGACCAACTATTTCATAATATAATTTTTCTATTATGAAATAACTATTCCATAATATATATATATATATATATATATATATATATTTCTGAAATAACTATTCTAGAATAGAAAAATCATTTTCAAAACAACTATTATAGAATATGATTTTTTCTATTATGGAATAATTGTTTCAAAAGTGTATATGTATTTCAAAATAGTCATTCCATACTAAAAAAAATCATATTCTACAATAATCTTTTTTTGAAAATAATTTTTCTATTCCAAAATAATTATTCCAATATATATATATATATATACTATCGGAATATCTATTTTGGAATAGTATTTTTCATATTCCGAAATAAAAGACACCATAAGCTTCCAACACAAGAAGTTTCATATCAACAATTTCCCATGTAGGAGTATTTTTGTCCATTTATCTTCCATTGGGAAGTGCAAGAATCAAATGCCTGTGTTTTTGGCTTGTGAAACTTTTAGGAGGACTACTTTTCCCACTACGACATTTGTTATATATTCACAATAAATAAGAGATATTTTCATTGTCTTTTTTTGTCAAAGAAAAAAAAAATAACAATGAAAGTTTGGTTTTGTTATGTTTTTTTTTTTTCTAAAGCAAGACAACAAAAATATACACGGGGTCGACCCTGAAAATTTTCGTGGCATGGACGAAATGGGAAACTTATACCCTCCTAATCATTTGTGGCAAAATCATTAATATTTTATTCACAATCAAGATTTTTAAAAATCATTCAATAGAAATCAAATGAAGTTTATGTAATCCACGTTGTATCATAGTTTTAAAAAGGATTTTAACTATTTCAAATTTGATAAATTAGTGTACGTAATAGTAACAACAATAGTTAATATTATTTTATAAGTTGTATTTATTTAGAAAAATAATTAAATATTTTAAAATAATTCAAATATCATAAAGTTGATTTTTGCTGAAACTAGTCATCATCCATGGTTGCAATGTTATGCCTTATCCTACTTAGTTGATGGTGAAGGGCTACGTGGATAAGTCAGAACTTAAAGGCCTATATGATGCGCGGTACACAAAGTCTTCCTCCTTCCACCTTCACCTTGGATGATGTGTTTCTACAGTTTCATTTATATGTTCTAGCAACTTTTATTTAACAGTTTTGTTTGCTTACAATTATTTCAAATATATAATAATTGTTGTAATTGTTAAATACTAAATAATAATTAAATCTACAAATATTAATAATAAGAATTATCTGGTTTGATATACATATTTCATTAGATAATTTTATCTTTAAATTATTTTTTAAATTTTTAAATTTTCTTCTAATTTATATCAACTTTTTACTACTTTTATATTATTAATTTTTTTATTCTTTCATTTTTATTAATTATATTTAATTGCTATTTTTTATTATTTAAAAAATTTAGAGAGACACTAACCAACCCTTAGTTACAATAATAATTAAATAATAAGGTTGCATACTCCTACGTTTTTGTAACATTTCCAATCCAACAAATTTTGGTTAGTTGAATTTGGTTAGAAGCAGACCGAATTTGAAAACGACATGGTTCAATTTGGCGGGTTTTTGGTTTCCGTGTGTTTGGAATCGTAATGAAATTGCTTTTGACTGATGTTGTCACCGAATAGGGCTTTATGTCAATCACTGAATGGCTACATAGTGTAGACTTCTGCAAAAAAAATAAAAAATTATTTTTGATTAGTTTGTTTCAATTATAAGAAAATATTAAAATTATTATTTATGAGCATTACACGTTGTTACATAAAGAGAACCTATGCGTTTTCTACCAAGCAGTGTAAGTTGGGGGTAGCCACAGAGATAACTCTTTGGTCCTCCTCTTTTAACCTACAGACGTGACCAGATATTTCAATACTTCCATGGCAGCCTCAACCATTTTGCGATCATACCGATTCGCTGCGGGTGAAAACAGATGTCACCCTACAAGATTTGTGGCTCATCTGGGCAACATGTTAGTGACATGCAATTCCGATGCCCTGTTTCTGTTAGGACGCACGTAATATGGTTCTGATGGTATCGGAGAACAAGAACCTTACATGTGGTGACCCAAATGGAGAAGGCGAAGAAGACACAAATGCCCAGTTGATGGGAGAAATGATGAATGAAAGGTTGGAGTGGTCTACCTCACGTCCTTGGTATTATGACGTCTATGCATGGAAGTGTAATTTCGTCGGAATGGGACAACTTGAATTTGTCTCCAAGCCACAGTTGCATTTTGAAGTATGATTAAGCACAACCTTATGGTAGTAGGTGATTGACATGAAACATGGAGTTACAGAGGTGGACCTCTAGGGTTATGTTGGTTGTTTTGTTTTATGCTTAGTTTCAGTTGAATGTAACTTGTGCCCTATGGGTTGTTTCCTTTCAATATGCGTATCTCCTAGTTGGGTTGTCGTATGTAAGGTTTTCATTAATTATATTATCAATGAATCAGGTTGTTCGCCTCTTAAGTGCATTTATATATATTTTAGGTTTGGCAAAAGTTTAATTCTATCTACTGTCTTCATAGCGCAATAAATTTGCGAAGGTGCATGCGCGACTCTCTTCGTGGAATGTACATACATTATTAGACTTCGAGCATTTTCGAACGCTAAATCGCGGAGGTTCTAAATATACACGTGCACTTCTTCACCAAAATGAACATAGCACTGCCATTTGTCTTTGTATATGTGAATAAACGAAATATTTTAATACTGTAACCACATGCTTTGTCAATGGGGTCAGCTAACGATTTATATATAAAAAGGTAGAACTTTAGTTAATGGGGTCAACCAACTTTATGTGAATTCCAAATTACTAAATCTAAATAATAAGTACTTGTAGTCTTATAAATATATAAACACTGAGACATTTTTCAAACATTGTTGTCTAGTGCCACGGGATGTTTAATATTTTTTCTGTTGTTTACGAAGACACTGGCTTAGTTAGGATGTAACTGATTTTGGTAAGTGGGACATTGACGAATCCCGTGCTATTCCTAACTGGACAAAGGTTAGTCAACATTTCCTTTCGTCAAATTACATTAATCAATACATGTTAATGTACAAATTTTATTGGTTAAATTTCATTGTAATGTTTATGGTGTTTTTGTCATGATGTGGTTCAAGTGCAAACTGTGTTCTGTGGGTTTTGCAATGGATGCAATTGGAACAAGCCTTTTTCAATATCCTATATGGAGTGGTAAGGCTACATTAAAGTAATTAGTTGAATTTATCATCATCATTCCATGAACGTACATTAACATTACTTTTATGTTTGTAGCTAGATGAGAAGATTGTCAGAATGAATGTGACCATAACCTTGTTGCTGAATGACGAAAATGAGTGCAAGGACGCTATCATTGCCAGTGAAGAAGAGTATTGGCAACAAGAAGTTAAATCTAGTATTAAAATTGAACTATCCATCATTAGACGATTCATTCTTTGATTTTGACGAACAACAAAAATATAAATTTATGATTACTGATGATTTACATATAAAAATAAACCACATATCATATGGAACCATTATAATAATAACTTCATATACTTTAGCTCAATTTATGATTATCGTCCACTCAAAATTATATACATGCTCTTAAAAAGTAATATTGAACATCCAATGTATTACCAATAAAACAAATGTTAAAAAGTTAAAAAATAGCGGATCATCTATTACGTTCTTATCACACGACCAAAAAAGACACTTAAACACTTACATAAACATTTTTATCTTTTATAAATATAATTTAATTACGAGAGAATTCGTTCATACTACAACCTATCTACTTTAGATTGTTTTTTACTATAGTAATAAACCAAATTATAGAGGATTGTTGTGATAAAATTATTAGTGTAACCTCAACCTACGATATTTTTCCTTCAAACCAATCTTAAAAACCTATATCAATGAAGAAATAGAGAGGTAAGAATATGGTAAACGATTGTCGAAAATGTAAACGAAATAACAGCATTGAGACTTAAAGAATTAAACACAAATTAAACACTTAGAAATCCAAGGTGAAATTGTATCTCGAAAACAATTATACCAATCAATTTTTAATATTTTTCACTTTGAAAAGAGAAATTCTTAGGTGCACCTGGAGCAAGACATTTTTGTTGTTCTGATCCATTCATTATTCACCATGTCAGCATTGTAGATCATTGTTGTTTCCTAGATTAATGACAATTTTTAATTTTTCTAGGTAGATTAATGACAATTTTTAATTTTTCTAGATAAATTGCTGACATGACAAACAATAAATGGATCAGAGCAACAAACTGTCTTACTCCAAGTGCACCTAAGAATTTCTCCTTTGGAAAATAGAAAGCAAGAAGTCTAAGCAAGCATACTTTTTAAATCTTCAAATTTTGAAAACTAAAACTATTTTCAGATAATAAAAACAGAAAACAAAAATAGAAAATATTTTCCCAGACCAAACAGCCAATTGGCTTCTTTGTTTTCATGCTAAATGCTGCAAACCTCCAATTAAATTTCAATCAAACTTAATGATGACAATTATCTTCCATGGAAGCAGGATGCCCTAACAACTATTAGTGGGTACAAAATGCAACTGCACGTCTCATATTGCAGCTTCTGTCCTTCACTCCTCCATTTCAATATTTCCTTCCTCTCTATTTTCACTCAAACATGGGTTTAAAAAATAGTTTCAGATGAACGATCATTTGAAAAGATGAACGGTCAAACAAATTTTTCACTAGCAAGACTGTTTACTACATGCAATATTCAATTTCAATATGTCCGAATGATGGGCAATTTTGAAGCCATGCAGGTAGCTCGAACTCTTTACAGTTTTGAAATGGTCACTTAGTCAACTACAATGCCAAAATCTCCATCATGTGAAAAAGAAAAACACTCAATTAACAATGGTAGAGGTAACAGAAGAGCCAGTAACCGTGAAAATTTACTCATCCATCAGAAAATAACCCATCCACGGCATGCTAACACTAAGCCGAAAGACACATAGTTGGCATAAAATTAATCGTCATGGCGACGGGATCATCATTACCCTGTCATGGTGACGGAATCATCATTACCCTATCACCCAGCTCTTCAATTTACAGTATGTCCAACTATAAGGCAGCATCGGGATCCAACCTTCTCTGGATAGCAGCAGCAGCCTATAGTGATAATAGCAGCTAATTTTAGTTGAGGCTCAAAAGCTAAAATCCAATCTCAAAAAAGGAGTTTATTATGTATCTCTCACCTCAAAGTTTCCAAGCTTGTACTGGTAAGCCATCTCCTCCCTAAGTTGAGTTTGCTCTTTCATTGCCTGTGCCTGTAAATTATTGCATGCCAATGTCACAAAAGAACCTTGCCATTAACAAAATGACAAGAAATCAAATTTCTACAAAAGAAATCCAGTAAAAAACCAACCATTCCAGTTTGCATAGAGTGCTTCAATGCCATCACTTGCTCTTCCTTGTGCTTTTCACGAGCTTGCAACAATTCTTGCCTAAAATGCAATAAAAAATTATGGCAGGGTGAAGCAACTCAAGTCAACACTATGCATGGATAATGTTTTAGAGGTCATATTCTGACTTAATTGTAAAGACAGCTTCAAGTAATTTAGTATAGGTGTCATTTTGCAAATGAAAAACTGTTGACAAAGAGTGAAAAGAAATAAGTAGTTATTGAAAATGTAACATATCAACAACAGAAACTAGAAGATAGTCAACATTGTTGCTTCTTAAGAAAAAAAATCAAATAACAATAGAAGTAGAGTAATTTGAAAAGATAATGGTTGCTAAACCAATTTAAAATTAAATAAGTAAAAGCAGCATGTACAATATTATACCTGCGCTGTTCTTCATCATTGAAAACAGTGCGCTCTGTTGCCTTGACCTTCTTAAAACCTTTTTTCATCTCTTTTTCCATTTGTCGCCTGTAGTAAGCATCAAGATTGTAGTACCTGCCACATTAAACCATATAGATACACAAAAATGTTTCATTCAAGATCTTAGATCCATGTCATCATTGCAAAAACACGGAGTTTGCATTCATGAGCACCACATGGATAAATCAAAAGACAAATATTCTCATATGGCAAATAACGAGTATGTGGGCATAAATTATTTCTTATTTACAAATAACAATCATCGAAATTTTTGTGTGACCGCAAAATGCCCCTTATGCTAAAAGAAAAGTTTTATAGAAAGTTGTAAGACCGACAATGTTATATGGAACGGAATGCTGACCAGCACATAGGCAACATGAGCATAAAATAGGGATAGTAGAAATGAGGATGTTAAATTGGATATGTGGTTATACAAAGATGGATAAGATAAGAAATGAAGATATCCGACAAAAGGTAGCAGTGATACCGGTGTGTGAAAAGATGAGGGAGCATAGATTGAGGTGGTTTTGGCACGTTATGAGACGACCACTGAATGTTCCCGTAAGAACAAAAGTTTGTTACCAAAAGTTCGACACAGAGGTAGAGGTCGACCGAAACTTACCTGGAAAAAAGTAGTTAAACAAAACCTAATGGAGTGGGATATAGATTGGAGGACGGTATGTCTTAGGACGGAGTGGAGAAAAGCTATAAGTTTGGTGGAAGATTAAACCCATTAGTATTTTTATGTTCCAGTCGTTCCCTTTTTTTAGTTCTTTTTCTCTTCATTTCTCCCCTCCTCCTTTCACCCCTCTTTTTTTTTAGTTTATTTTTTCTCTCTTTTGTGTTATTTCCACTTTTTCTTCCCCTTTCTCTTTCTTTGTCTTACTTCCAATCTATCATTGGGTTCATCTACCACCGACCTCAATTAACTTGGATAAAAGGTGTTGTTGCTGTTGAAGGTCTGTATAGACTTAAATAAGCTAAACTAAAACCCTACAAGATCTTACTTTTTCGAAGGAAAGGTAGCTGTGTTGTGATCCTCCATGAATCTGCATATAAGAAATTAGACACAAGATTACATTTAAATCAACACTGTATATGTACCCAAGAAAATAAGATCAACACAATATTAAATGTAACTATTAACATGTGAATAATCAAATAATCAATAAGTCCACTAAGGGGAAAGTGAAAGAAATAAATAAGAACATATTAGGGATCCTTTGCACCTATTGTACTACGTTAAAAGTAAACTTAACAGTTAACAAACAGAAACTTTATATACTATCATCCCCCTCTTCCCCCCCCCCCCCCCAAAAAAAAATAAATAAATAAATAAATAATTCCTTCTTTCTCAATTATTTTTTGTAACATTTACCCCCACCTGAGAAGCAAGTTTTAGGGCTTACTCTTTGAACATCTGTTTTTCTTCCCAATTGGACATATTCTCCAGATTCACCTGTTAAAATGCCACAACAATTACAACATAGGATATATTTTATGTAATCATGACACATAAATTAGGACTCCAATATATGAATGAAAAAAAGGTTTCTCTGCAGTTTTTTTTAAGGACCAAAAATATCATCAAACTGACCGAGTCCAACAGGCTTTCAGGCAAGAAATAAATGTCATCTAATTCTTATGAAAATCTGGTTTCTCAATGAAACAAGATAAATAGTTTGTGTGAAGAATACAGATAAGATATTTCCCCAGATAATGTAAAGAAACCACAAACTTAATCTTTTACATGAACGGACAGGTGGCCACCAAGGAAGAAGAAACATCATACATGTTTAGACTGCATAATATAGAAAGTAGGACAAAATAATCACCTGCTTTACTTCTGCCAACCATGCAGTGAACTCTGGTCGTTTGGTCCTGTAATATTCATAAAGTCACTCACAGAGAGGGATGACAAGACCCTTAGTTCATAAGATATAAAAGGTTAATTAGCTAGTTATTAAATTCAGACACACCAAAAATGCAGATGCTTTTTACTTAAACAAGACCTTTCTAGCTTTACTACTTAATGATAAGCTTTGGTAAATTGATACCACAAACATTAGACTTGAGTGGCTTAAGATAAATTGAAGCTTCCAAAATAAAAATAGAAGTATGATCATAATATCCAGTAAACATGTTACTGATTTTACAAAAAAAATCAGTTACTTTATCTTCTAAAGCCTAAACAGAGAAGTGCATGCTTTCCTGGACGTAAAGTGTAGCTGAAGTGCCCAGCAAGAGACAACAGATGGAACAAACCATAAATATCAAGCACAAATTGCTATGCTATGCTTAAACCCTTTTCAACAATAACCCCAGTTAACAAATTTCTGCTGCTGTCCCCCCTACATTAACACCTTGTTTGGTAGAGAGAAAGGAAATAGAGGGAGTGGAAACAGGTAGGAGAGGAATGGAGAAGAGAGAAATAGATAAAAAAAAAAAAAAATAGAGTAGAAGTATGAGTTGTTAGGTTTAAGAGAAACAGAAGAGAATAGAGTGGAAATAAAATTATGAGATTGTCTGGTGTGAATTTTGAAAGAAAGGAAAGAAAAGAAATTAGAGTATTAAGAGACACACTGTTTTACCCTTTTATATTTATTCATTATTTTTACCCGTGTCCCCTACATCGCCCTTACAATCGATTATACAATTAGTATAATCAATTACATGGCAGCCATGTAATTGATTGTACTGATTGTATAATCGATTATACCATAATAATTTGTCAAACATCCCACTTACAAAACTGTGAACACTGAACCAAATTCATAGTAATTTTATAACAGTACAAAACATCTTTCTTGCTATGCATTGCATGGTTTATTAATTAATCAAATGGTAAAATATCAAGCATCTGAAAATTGCAGAATCCTGCAACCGGTAAATTGATAATACTCCTGCTACAAAGTCTTAGGTGACACAACAATAAGCAGAATTTTATGTTTAGTTAACCCATTCAAATGTGCATACCAATGAGATCAAATACTTTGGATAAATTAAGCAATAGACTTATTAAAACTTTTAATTAGAAAATGTCCAAGGCACTGCCTGAACATATGGCAAAACGTAATCGATGATATGAGAATTACAATTGATTATGGCATGCTCAGATGCGTGTGTTTTCAAATAACAATTCATGGTATAATTATATTTTTTATATTTTGATTATTTTCATTTGTGAGGGAGAGCCCTGACACAGTGGTAAAGTTATGTCTTGATGACTTATTCGTCATGGATTCGAATTTGAAAACAGTCTCTTTGCTTATCCAAGGATAAGGTTGCGTACAATATCCCTCCCCCTTACCTGCGCATAGCGTGGAGCCTCCAAACAATGAGGTACGTAGTTTTTTTATTTTTATTATTATTATTTTCATGTGTTGCTCGTGCCACACCCTCACCAGTGGGAAAACTGACCAACACAGCAGCGGCAGAGACACCGTAGAGTGAAGAAGGCAGCTACACTTCCTCACTATTTCATCGCATGAGTCCCGAAAGCGGAAATGTTTCAGTGTGGGGCCCTCATGTTTTTTTTTTTTTTTAAATCTCCCCTCTATTTAACGGGTACCAAATGAGGGAACTTCCTAACCTCAGCCCACTGCTTCACCCTCCCTCACTCCCATTTCTCGTATTTCACCATTATCAAACACAACGTAAGTAAAATAAATGAAAAACTGTCACCTTTGCTTATGCCAACACCTAGCATCTTCCTATATTGGGGCATGATGACATTAGCCAACAAATTTCAAAATTGTAAACCCTAAAAAGTAAAAAACTAGTAATCATAATCAGGAGAGTAAAGTATAACCTACTGTCCATGCAATGAAATGACTTGTGAAGTTCTGTTAAAATAGGACAGTTTCTGAGTTTTAATTTTCTTGTAAGCAATGGAAGATAGATTTTTTGGAGCATACAGGAACTTTCTTTGAGTTGTTTTCTTTCTTTTTGTTCCTCTTTCTGTTTTTCTTGTCATGAGAAAACATCAAATCATGTTATTAGTCATGGCCCTTCACCAATCTTACCAAGGTCACCACTGATCAATTTAAAAACCTATGATTCTTAATCCCATCATCAGTCAACCAAATTCTACAATTAACCTTGTCCAATCACAAGTCTACTAACCACATTCAGTCTCATCCTCAAGAACCACAAACAACATAACTCACATGCAAAACCAAAGTAACAAAACACTGCCAGAGAATTTCAAAACCTACACTCTACAACTTTGTTATTTTGTCACAATTCACAAACAATCAATCAGCCTCTATGACCACACAATTCAATCATCAATCACAACAAACAATCATCTCTCACATTTCATTTCAATCAATAATCGAACATAACAATTAAGAACTAATAAAAAGGCGTTAAACTAATCTCTTACCACATATCAGTTTCTCTAATAACACCATACTTCCCCCAAGAATTCGTCACCGCTCCCTTCTTCCCTCTCTCCTCCTTCTCCTTCTTCTTTTTTTTCTTCAGCTTCTCCTTCTTCCTCCTCTCCTCTTCCTCTTTCTCTCTCCTTCGCCTCTTCCTCTCTTTCTCTCTCCTTCTCCGCTTCCTCTCCCTCTCATCCTCCTTCTCTCTCCTTCTCCTCTTCTCCCGCCGCTTCCGCTCCTCCTCACTCTCCGATTCCGAACCGGACCGCTCCGACTCGGACTCCTCCGAGCCGGAGTCGGAATCCGACTCACTGCTATAGCGCCGCCGCGATTTTCTCTTCCTCCGATGCGTTCTGTCGCCGTCGTCGGAATCCGAGCGTCCTCCCCTCGATTTTCTCCTCGAATTGCTTTGCTTTCTATCGGTTTCCGAGTCTACATCGGAATCTTCTCGCGCTTTCCCGGAACCAGAATCCGACTCGCTGCTGTAGTGCCGCCGCGATTTCCTCTTCCTCCGGCGGCGCCCATCGCCGTCGTCGGAATCGGAGTTTCCTCTCCGCGAATTGATGTGCTTTCTATCGGGTTCAGAGTCTACGTCCGAATTTTCTCGCGATTTCCTGCAATCTCTCCGTACCGGAGCTTCGTCGTCGTCGTCGCTTTTCGGCTGAGAACCGTTTGCGTTTTCATCTCTCGACATTATTTTCGTTTGGGAATTGGCTGAGCTATGGGTTTTGCAGTGAGCTAAGTAGCGGAAACAGATGGAACCGATTACTGAATGAAATACTCTTAGATGAAGATCTATTTAGTGGATTCTTGTCAAATGGGCATGGATGATAGTCTAATAGAGGTATGGGCCCTGATTATATTTTAGGAGTCGCCCATGTGTCGAAGTGAGGCTCAAGACATTAGGTAATTGGCGGGTTGAATCCTACACCCCATAACTGTATCTTACACCCCCAACCACCTTTAAAATTATTATATTATCCTTAATGAATAACACTCCTAATTCTAACATCTTCCTTCTTCAAAAACTACCCTAACACCTCCCTTGCCCATAACCATCTGCAATGATTGAATAGTCTTTTCATAAGCAAAAAAGCTTTCGAACGGGACATTCCATAACCAAAAAACCTTCCAGAACGAGCTTTTCATAAGCAAAAAAAGTTTCAGGAATGAGATTTAAAAAAAGGGGTTCCATAAAATATTATTGGATTTAAAAGTCCATTCCAAAAGACACAGTTACACTCTAGAACAGACTTTCTGAAATGGCTATTTATGCTTCCAAAAAAGGTGTTTTGGAAAAGGATTTTCCAGAATGACTGTTTTGGAAGCAACAAATGCACTCTGGAATAGGCTTTCTGGAATGACTATTTTTGCTTTCAAAAATGGTATTCTGAGGTGCACCTGTTGCTTTCAAAATGATCATTCTAGAAGAAACAGATGCACTCAGGAACAGGCTTTTTGGAACAACTATTTTTTCTTTCGAAAAAGATGTTCCAAAACGGCCGCAAAAATAGTCGTTCTGGAAAACCTGTTCCAGAAACAAGACCACAACGTGAATGTGAAGCGTTGAAATGTACCTACGACATGGAGAGTTGGAGGTAGGGGTGTACAAAAACTAGTTCAGTAAAAAAATCGAACCAAACTAGTTCTTAAATATTTTAGTCGGATCGATTTTATATCCAAATAGTCGAACTGGTTTGGAAACTGATTCAAAATTGAACTTGTTTCAAAAAATTGGTTTTGAACTGAACTGATTTTTAACCAGTTTTAAGCTGGTTCTAAAAGCTGGACCAATGTCAAACTTGTTTTCAAACTATTTTTATTTTTAAAAAAATATTCAAGTGAAAATTGATTAACTAAATCAATTTTGTAAAAATAATTTGGTTAACTGAATTGCTTTTATAAAGTAGTGCACTTCTTTTTTCTTGAACTAGTTCAGGAAAAAACTAGTTCGGTTTAGGTTCGGTTACAATCCGGTTCAATCCAAATCAATTTTTTTACACACCCCTAACTGGAGGATGGGAAAGACTTCTGCTAGAACCTTTGATGGTTGCGGGAAGAAGACTTGAGTTGGGGAAGAAAATTTGAGTTGGAGAAGAATAGAAGAACTTGAAAGCGAGGTGCATTGCGGGAAGAAGAGAAGAATAAATGGAAGGGGTTGAAACGTCTACTTCTATTGTCGCAAGAGAAAGAAGGGGAAGAAGGGGAAAACAGTAGAAGGGGTAGGTTGGAATTTAAAAAAAAATAGGAGGTTAAGGGTGTGCAAATTCAACTCCCTAGATAATTTATTTTGTCCAATAAATGGTTTTAGCTTACCTTTTTTTTAACATGGGGTTCTTAGTAAAAAGCCAAAAACTAATTCCTTGATATACATAAAAGGACTCACATATCCCAATGTGTACTTTTCCATACACACATTTAGAAATCAAACTCCTTAACATATGCTTAAAAGTATAGTTATTTATCATTTATATTACATCACATTTATTGTTTGTAATTTATTCTGCCACCATGGGTTTGTTGATTAGATTATACCAACAATATAGTTAATTTCAAATATCTAAGTTAGGAGTCATGGTAAGCTTTACTTAGCTTTTTTTTTTTTAAAAAAAAAAAAAAAGTGAGGCTAATATAGTTGTCTCTATCCAGGAAGAGGACCTATCACATAGAAGTAATAAGAAAATTAAAGACACAAAGGGAGATTTGTCTAAGGGGATGGATGTCAATAGAAGAAGGCATGGGTGATTCTAATTTATAACAAAAAGCTTTTGAAGCTGACAGGAGATTTAGGTAAGGATGACAAAACGGGTCGAGCCAGGTGACTAGTCCACCATCAATTTGTTAGGGCGGGATGGAGAACCCAACCCGTCAACCCGCCATGACCCACCCCGTCTAACTCGTCGGCCCAATGGGCCAACATTGGGACGGGACGGGTTGGCCCTTCAACCAGCCATACATGTTTTTCTTTTTTATAAAAAAAATGTAAATAATAGTAGGTGTTTAGGATTTGGGTTGTCACTTTGTATTTTTTAAAGTTTATAGTGTTGTTCAAAAATCAAAATACATATTTATTATTGTTTTATATTATTTTATATATTTAATTTCTCTAATACTTATAAAAAATTATATTAAAATCAAATTTAGAATAAAAATTGATATAATTTACATTTTTTAACTAAATTTGTTCCTCTTAAAAAAATTAAATTTATTCATTTGGATTAACTGTATGAAATAACTCTAGCCCACCATTAGAAGGTAGACCAGTCCACCATTAGAAGGCGGCCTAGCCCACCCTTAAGTGGGGCGGATAAGAAATTTTAGTCCATCTTTAAAAGGTGGGCCAACCCACCCCAATCCATTTTTGGTATATTGACTCGCTTTGTCACCCCTAAGTTTAGAAGGTTCGGGAATAGATGGTGGTTTTCAAAGATGTCTTGATGGATGGTGTGCCTAAGGAGAGTGAAGGAGAGGTTATGAAAAAAGAATGATGGACATGTAGTGCCTCTCTCTCTCTCTCTATGTGAGAGGAGATCTTATGTTGGTCAGGCGATGCAGAAATACTTTGGTGGTTAATGTGCTAGGAAAATGAGTCAATTTTCGTATCTTGGGAAGCAAAATTACAAAGAAGTTGGATGAAGAATGGAAAGATCTAGATTATTGGTCAACATGATGATTTGTACCATGCATGTAGTTTTCAGTGATGAGGAGGGTTACAAATTTTCCTTGTTTGAGGTCCCTGTATGGTGGTATACCATATCTTATCGTTCAACATTAGAAGCCATTTTTTAATGCATGAGGAAGTCTAATGAAAAGTTGTTGTTCAGGTTCGCATTCAACTTCTACCTATAGAACCTTTCAATGATATTTTCCTTAAAATAATTGATATGGCATTAGGAAAATTTCTAAAGGTAGATCATTTGACGACTATTCATTGTGAAGCAAGTTTATGCAAATATAGATTGTATTAGGCCTAGAGAAAGTCGTGAGAAACTCATATTGTCATTTGAGGTTTTTCTCTCAATCATGACATGCAATCTGTTTTAGATATGGTCATTCTAGCCATAAAAAATATAATTGTGTGGAGTTTGTGGGAGACAATTGGAGTTTGCAAGCAGGGCCGGTTCTGGGCCCATTCAAGGTGTCCAACCGCACAGGCCCCAAAAAATAAGGAGTCTCAAATATTAATTATTATAACATATGTTCAATACTGAAAACTAGAGGAGATGGTAATCTTTATTTTTAATAACCAAGGGGTCCAAGGTTCAATTTCCATCAACAATAATTTTTACTACTTTTACATTTCACCCAATGGGGAGCTATAAAAATAGTGTTTAGTAATATTTATTGAGCAAAATATTTTTCTTATTTAAATGAATCATTTATTTTTAAATTGCCAATTAAGGACCCCGTTTTCTAAAAAAGAAAAATATTAAACAGGACCCCGAGAAAGTTTGCCCCACCCCTGTTTGTAAGTAAAGAAGCCATTGCAGAAAGACATTGTGATGGAGTTTCAAAATTCTTACCAAAAGGAGGATAGCGTTGATGTAAAGCCCTAATATCAACGAAGCCTCACCTTCTATGCAAAATGACTAGGCAAATGAATGTGGGGCCAATAAGTATGAGCATTGGATGATTGTGAAGTGGAATGGGAGGATAAAAAAGGATCTAATGTCTCGGTTTCTGACAATAGAAAATCTAAAAGGGAGGAAAGGGTGACGAATGTTGTGTTTTATTCAAGGGATCTTCTTAGTTGAGTTAGCGTATAATTCAATTATTGATTTGGAATCTACTCTTTCATGTGTTTTATTCAAGGAGTTAATAAATTGGAGTAGGCCAATTAAGGGTGTTTTTATGGAAGGTTTGTCATAAAAGCTTATTGACTAACGTGGAAAGGCAAATTAAAGCTTGGGTTGATAATGACGGATGTGTGTGCACTATGTGAGTATGTGGCACTAATTCTGAAAATCTTCTTCACATTTTTAGGGTTGTAGAGAGATGTCCACGTGATTTGGGGCATGTAACAACTATTTTTTTTTTTTTTTTTTTTGTGATGGATGTTTGGAGGGATTGGTTGCATACTATTTATTTCAATTTTATTTTACTTTATTGGATTTTGAGTTTTTAAAACTATCCCAAAACGTATTCTAAAACATTATTCGTTAATATAAATTTGGGAGTTAAAAATCAACATAAATCATATTTTTGGTAGTCACATCAGTAGATTTTTTTACAACGTCGATTTTAAACACCAAAATGATCTATTTTTAAATTAAGGGCAACTAATAAAATAAATTCTAAATTTGGAAGACTAGAAAATTATTTTTAAATTGGGGACTAACAAAATTACTTTTGAATTCAAGTAACTAAAAAAATATTTTTAAATTTAGAAAACGAAAAGAAAACTTGACTCAAATTTAATGGACCCAAAAGATATGATAATTACTCGGTATGACTTATAATTAATTCATAATCTTTCTAATTCTAAATTTAATCTTCCCTACATTCTATCAATCTTTTCCACCATCGTCACCCAAGCTTCAACTGCTTGTGATCGCTGCTTGCACCAATCCAAGGCTTCCTATTTCTCCAAAGCTTCTGCTTTTTCATGTAATTAACAGCATACATCCATTCATTCATTCATTATTATCTTCAATTTCCATCTCTAAGTAGGCCAAATAGAATGATCTTATTAATTACATGAAATAGGATGGATGTTGTTAATTAATATTTAAATATCTTTATCCACTCTGGGGCAGCTTGCTCCGCATGATGATGGTATATAACGTATATTGTTCATGAGAATATTGAATAAACTAATAAGAGTTTGGAAATACTATACTTTAATGAATTGTGGAATCTTGAGCTATGATCATTCGGATATTCGTTAATAGTGGAAGGGTAAGACAAATGTACGTCGTTATATTTTACTGTAAAGCCTTTTGGATTATCTTCTCATTACATAAACAAAGTATCTCAGTTTTTATCGTCACCTTGCTTCGGTGCAAGCAGTTGAAGTTTGGGTGACAATGGTGAGAAAGATTGATAGGATGTAGGGAAGGCTAAGTTTAGAATTAGGAAAATTAAAAATTAACTAGAGATTAAAAATATCTTTTTAAAATATATTAAATTAAAATTAAATTTAAATTTAAATATTAAATTTGCAAAAAAAAATCCTTAGCTTTAATTACAAGAAATGAAAAAATTAATTTAATCATAGGATAAAATAAGACATTTGTCATTATATAATTAAACAATACATAACAGATATCACTATGTATGGTTTGTTTTAACTGTTACACAAGTAGTGGCAAAAAGATATTTAAACAAAAAAAATATATATAAAAAAAACAAATTTTCACTTTATTCAATAAATTCACGTTGCATAAGGTAATATCTCCTCTATTACTCACGTAAGCAATATAACTAATGCCGTTTAAAGATAGGGATTATTTTTTTTTTAAATTATAGAAACTGAATTCATTTCTTTCTTAAAATTTAGAGAACCAAAGCCAAAATTATCTCAAATTTCAAATATTTAAAAACATATTT